>LR749951.1:677422-739922 GCA_902729485.2 Mus minutoides
GAGAGCACGAGAGCTAGTGAGTTTCATTAGGGTTATTTACGAATGAATGGGAGAGGGTTTCTTATTTGTTTATAGAAGTACAGGCTCCTTACCAGTGGCTGACCCACTGAAGAAAACACCCCATCAACCACTGACTGTCAGGTAAACCCTCAGGGATGTGTTCTCACGAGCCCCTTCCCCAAGACAGGCTGCCGAAGTCGTGTGCAGATCCTTTATGTGTAATCATAATGGCTGTTTGAAGTCAGTGTTCTCACTACTCCTCCTCCCCCCCCCCCTGCTTTCTCTGGCACTTACATCCCTCTTCAATAATCACTAAGCCTGGGAGGGGGGGTGAATCAAACACCCAATCTATGGCTGAATATTCAACAGCCATTTGTCATCATCACCTTTACAGTCCAAAGTCTCTGTGGTTGCCACTGACCATCGAAGCAGAAAGGAGCCTCCTTAAGCAAAGCTGGCAGCAGCCCTAATCTACGGTGACAAACGTCGTCATGTGGACAGAGACACATGTCCATTTAGAAAATAACAGCAATGGCTCCCCTGCTAAGGCCTGTAGCTTTCAAAACCATGGGCTATGACTGGCTTTATGGTGCCTCATATGACTCCCTCCACAACCCGCCCCTGGAGAGTGGGCCTTGATTCCAGCCAGTAAGTGGTTGGTGATCCCTATAACAGACTTACCACTATTGCCTCAGTGGGCATACCTTGCCCGGCCAGTACTGTCGCACAAGAGGTCCACGGACAAGTAAGTCTTAGTGACAGACATTCTGACACCATGAGGGCTAGCCATCAGGGAGGAACCTTCCAGCCAGTTCCAACTAGATTTGCCTACATCCTGCAGCTAGGATGTGTGTTCTCTTGAACCAGAGAGTCTTACCATTTTGTTCTGGTAGGCAACCAACAGCAGTAGGTGTATTGTTTTAGGGACCTCAAGAGGCCTTCCTGACAGACCACTCTTAGGGAGGCAGACCGCACTTGACATTGGGATTTTGATTTACTAAACAATGGCTTCTGGAAGCGTTCCTCTCATCACTGGTATCCTTTGGGGAGTAGACTTAAGTTCCCACAGTCGAGCAGGACACCACAGTGCTGTGAGTAGAGTCTGCCTCGGCCACACACTCTGCAGGCCAAGTTTGGGAGTTTTCTTTCAATGTGAAGTTTGTATTGTAGCAGGTAGAGAAATGCAGAGGTAGATAACACACGTGCAACTCAACATTTTACAAACAGATCCATCCCATTAGCACACAGATGAAGAAACAGACTCCAGAGTCCTCTTCTAGCCAATTTCCCCTAGCTCAAAGGGCAGGTAGCATTTGACTTCCTATATCATAGATAGGTTCTTATGAGTATTTTATCTTGAAGATTTGACATAAAGATTTATGTATACATTTGTGTCTGATGTTCCTTGGCTAGAACACAGTTTACTTTGAGGTTTGTATTTTTTCTTGTTGTTGAGGTAAGAGCTGATATATTTCAAGTTGGCTTCAACCTGGTTCTGTAGCAGAGGATAGCCTTGAATTCTGTATCCCACCTTCCAGAGGATAGCCTTGAATTCTGTATCCCTGTGTCTCCACCTCCCAGGTGCTAAGATTACGGGTACACCACACTAGCCTCTGCCTCGTGGGGATGGAATCTAGTTACAGCCTCGCCTCCCTCCAACCACTGCTGGCCAATCTTAATGCTCGAAGATGCTTTTATGACTGGTAACCAGGGCTCAGTGAGGCAGCTGAATTCATGAGCAACTGAACCCTGTGAGCAGAGATAGAAGTGCTTGTCTCTGCTTCCCCTTGCTGTAGCATTCTGTCAGGGGACACAGAGATGAGCCGCCCTAGCCATTACCGACCGAGAGAGAGAGTTCAGTGTGGTAAGCAGAGAGACTGAGAGCCAGTGTCCAGAGGGAGCTCCTTATAGCCTGGGCTCACAGAAAACACACAGGAGTATTCTATCCTGGATCGTTGAGTAGGAAAGGCATTGTAGAGCCCGCAGGCCATGGACAGTAGGATTTGCAGACACTTCTCGTCCAGTTTGGGACAGCTTGTTGTACACTTGTGGAGGGAAGTGTTCAGCTCGATAAGAATCAAGGATCTGTGGTGGGCTGAGGTTTGGAATGAAGGAAAGATCTGTAAAAGTGGAGTAGCATATCATTTGTTATCTTCAACGAAGCACAGATAATTTAGATTACATTAAGACTTATATTAAGAATAATTCTATTGGGGGTGGGGAGGACTGGAGAGATGGCTCAGCAGTTAAGAGCACTGGCTGCTCTTCCAGAGGTCCTGAGTTCAATTCCTAGCAACCATGTGGTGACTCACAACCATCTGTAATAGGATCTGATGCCCTCTTCTGGTGTGTCTGAAAACAGTGACAGTGTAATCATATCTCTATAAATACATAAATAAGTATTTTATATAAAAAAGAATAATTATATAATCGATTTTTATGTGGACCATTTCTCATCCAGATACCTTGGTGCAGACTATAGCTTTTCATCCTAGAAGAATTCCAGATGCAGGATACATTCCACAGTAAGGAACTCAGGATCAAAATTTCTTTTTAGGGTAGAATTTAGCCAACTGTGCCTCATAAAATTAAAATATTACAAGAATTTTTTTTGGCATTAAAAGAAAAGGTTTTCAGGGCAGATACATTAGGGCAGTGTTTCTTAACCTTTCTAGCGCTGCGACCCTTTAATACAGTTCCTCATGTGGGATTCCCAACCACAGCTCTAATTTTACTTTGTTATGATTTGTAATGTAAGTATCTGATATGCAGGATATCTGATCTGTGACCCCCGAGGGGTCATGACCCACATGTTGAGAACCGCTGCATTTGGGAGCACGGGCTGAGAAGTGCTCAGAGCTTTGCCCTGTAGACAGACTCCTGGGAGCTTAGACACAGAACTGTAAGAACTGCACAGTTCTGATGGAGACTTGGCCTCGGCATCTGTGGTTCTCAAGCTCGTTTGACCCTGAGCCCTCAGACTGAGGAATGTATCCTGCATCTGGTATCCTTCCTCAAGGATGATATAGCCTGCATCAAGGTATCTGGGTGGGAAATGGGCCACACCAAAGTCAATTATAGAGTTAATCTTAATGTAATCTAAATTATTCATGCTTCAATGAAGATAACAAATGATCTGCTACTCCAAAAGGCTAGGAATGAAATATGGCAGAATTTAAACCAGTAGATATAACTGCAATGTATCTCAATATTAAAAGCAAAAATCAAATACAGGGAAAAGCAAAGAGTGAGGAAGGGCCTTGACCAGGTCTGCCTGAAACCCAAGCAGAGGTGGTTTATGATTTTAAAAGCATTTTAAATTAATTGTAAAAAAAAAAAAAAAAAAAAAAGAATGTTAGGGCAAATTCAATGATAAAAGGAAACTTTTGATTAAAACTACAAAATAAACAGGCTTTCAGAAAACATTAGGAACATCTTTCAAATAATTTCACAATATCTAAATGACATGGTCACGTTAGGAGAAAACTTACCCAGTCTATGTGAAAATTAATCTGGAAATACCAATGGCGCCAAGGGGACTAGAGTTCACTGTGGAGTAGCCGTTTGCAAAGGCATGAGAAACAATCCCCCCCACACTGCCCGCGTGCACTCTCTACCTCCTGCTGTATTTCTGGGTAGCTCTGTACGATGCCCAGGGATTCTGCTACATTCTCTGCAATGCTTCAGGTCAATTTCCTTAAGAAAAAAAAATTAATCCATTGTTTTAAAAAGTCTTCAAATGGCTTATCAAGAGTGAGAGAATTAGTTTCCACCAGGGGTGAGCTCCTTAATAGGTTATCCAAAATCAAGTGGTGCGCCCTGAAATCATAGACATACCAGCAACGGTAAATAGATGCAGTAGATTGTATATGTGTGTATGTATGTATGTATGTATGTATGTATATACACACACATATATATGTGCATATATGCTAATAAAAAGATGCTAGGAATTTGAGAGGGAGGAGGGGTACATGGAGGAGGTTGGGGGGAGGAACAGGTAGGGGGGAAACAATGTAAGTGTATTTGTACTGGCTAATTTTGTGTCAACTTGACACAAGCTGGAGTTATCACAGAGAAAGGAGCTTCAGTTGAGGAAATGCCTCCATGAGATACAGCTATAAGGCATTTTCTCAATTAGTGATCAAGGGGGAAAGGCCCCTTGTGGGTGGTGCCATCTCTGGGCTGGCAGTTTTGGGTTCTATAAGAGAGCAGGCTGACCAAGCCAGGGGAAGCAAGCCAGTAAGGAACATCCTTCCATGGCCTCTGTATCAGCTCCTGCTTCCTGACTTGCTTGAGTTCCAGTCCTGACTTCCTTTGGTGATGAACAGCTGTATGGAAGTGTAAGCTGAATAAACCCTTTCCTCTCCAACTTGCTTCTTGGTCATGATGTTTGTGCAGGAATAGAAACCCTGACTAAGACAGTATTTTAATTAAAAAATTAAGAAAAGAAACAAAACGTGACCATTCTTGCATACAGAAACTCTCGGTTTAAAAGCATGGCAGCAGACACAATGTCCTTGTCCCTTCCCTGGGACCATGTGGAGAGCTATAATTAGCACCACAGGCTTAAGGACTTGGCCCCCATCTCTGCATCTGGCTCTGGGGTTCTGCCACTCAGGACTGAGATGCATTACTATACAGCACTCAGACTCGGGGTTGGGGTTGGAGGTGAATTTGCATCTGCAGTTCCTCCTCCTGGTAACGTGGTGCCATCTGCTAACTTATTACTCTTGGAGGCTATTTGATCATCTCTAAAATATGAATCACGACACCCCTTTTGGAAGTTTGGTGTGGATTAAATGAGGTTATACATGTAAAATGTTATTGATCAAAATCCTCTCCAATCTTGATTAGCAAATCAGGTCCATGGGCAGGAACCGCATTCTTTTCCCTGTTATTAATTAGCTTCTCTTCCAGTTCCTGTTCTGAGAATCACCTAATCGAGTTACAACATTGCCAATGGATCTTGAATTCTCCTTCTTGACTTTCAAAATACTCCCACTCCCCTGATCCTTCTTTACTTGAGGTATTCAGCTCCAGCCGGGCTTGGCTGCCTGAGTAACAGGGGTGGGATGAGGTGGGGAGTTACCCAGTGATTTCTGGCCAGGGCTTATGCTTACTTTTAAGGATTGAGAGCCTACAACAATAAGGACTTTGCCTCAACTCATTTGCACATAGAGCATCCAAGAAACTGGTTCAGCAGCTTAAGTCAGCAAGGGAATGACCCTGTTTCTTTGAAAGCAAAGAAGTGTAAGCAGCCAAGCATTTGCGTTTCAAGCCCTGGGATCTCTGCTTCCATTTTACAGAGCATGAGTTTATAATTTTTCCTGTAGCCGGCAGATATTGAGTACTTCAGGCATTGTGCGGTGGGCTTCTCATCTCTGCTGCTGGGCATGGAGCACCCTGGAATGAATGAGTGTGGCCCTGTTCCAGTGAGTTTTTATTTACAAAACTGGTGCAGGCTGGATTTGACCTGTGTGCTCTACTTTGCCAAGCAGGGTTAGTAGACACTTGGGAGGCAGTTGAGACAAATGGGGAACAGGAGCACCTCAGCTGGTGTGAGGGGACCTCACAACTGCCTCTTTCTGGTTCTGGGATGGAAAAGTTAATGATGGATAAGAACATTGGCTTAGTTGGTTTATGTGAGAATTCAGGACGGCAGCGGCGTCTGTGAGGCCTTCTTTGGAAGAGCTGTTGGGGACTGTGTTTCTGTTCAGATGGGAGGGTATTCTGGGACTTGGAAGTCCAGGAACCACACTGCTCTGAGGGCAGAAGGCTTCCCAATGGAAGGGCATCCGGAGACTCTGGAGCTCAGGAGGGGAGCCTCAGCTCAGTTCCTTCTTCCCTTCTCTTCATTGCTTCTTGGCTTCTTCCAACAAGAGACTCACACCAGGCAGCAAATCTCATGAAGGGATTTTATTGGAGGTTTCCAGTGTATGGACAGATGAATCCAGGGAAGGCTACCCTCTGCTCCTGGGAGCAGAGCAGACAGCAGGGAATTGAACAAAGGGTAGGGCTTATATAGGATTTTCTAGAAGGCGGAGCTTTTTAGGGCAGAGATTTCTAGATTGAGGATTGGTGGGATTTCAAGGGTTGAGCCTGGGGAGCTCAGGGATTGGTGGGTTTTCTTCTCAGGGATTGGTGGCTTTTTTCTCTGCATCAGGCCCATGGGTTAGGGTGGTGTCTTAGTCAGGGTTTCTATTCCTGCACAAACATCATGACCAAGAAGCAAGTTGGGGAGGAAAGGGTTTATTCGGCTTACACTTCCATACTGCTGTTCATCACCAAAGGAAGTCAGGACTGGAACTCAAGCAGGTCAGAAAGCAGGAGCTGATGCAGAAGCCATGGAGGGATGTTCTTTACTGGCTTGCTTCCCCTGGCTTGGTCAGCCTGTTCTCTTATAGAACCCAATACTACCAGCCCAGAGATGGTCCCACCCACAAGGGGCCTTTCCCCCTTGATCACTAATTGAGAAAATACCCCACAGCTGGATCTTGTGGAGGCATTTTCTCAACTGAAGCTCCTTTCTCTGTGATAACTCCAGCTTGTGTCAAGTTGACACAAAAACTAGCCAGTACAATTGACCCCTTGTCAACTTGACACACAAACACATCACTAGTAAGCCTCAATCCTTAGTTCTTACTCATCCCTAAGATCTTAAATAACTTAAAAGTCCCACAGTCTTTACATATTAAAAGTTCAATTCTTTTAAAATATCTAATATCCTTTAAAATCCAAAGTCTTTTTACAATTAAAAGTCTCTTAACTGTGTGATCCACTAAAATATTTTCTTCCTTCAAGAGGGAAAAATATCAGGGCACAGTCACAGTCAAAAGCAAAGAATCAATCTCCAACCATCCAATGTCTGGGATCCAACTCACGATCTTCTGGGCTCCTCCAAGGGCTTGGGTCACTTCTCCAGCCATGCCCTTTATAGCACATACCTTGTCTCCTAGGCTCCAGCTGCCTGTACTTCACTGCTGCTGCTGTTCTTTGTGGTCAACCCACGATACTGGCATCTCCAAAATGCTGCTGTCTTCCACTGTAACTAGGCTTCAACACTAGCCTCTCATAGGCTCTCTTCATGGTGCCAAGCCTCAACTCCTTTGCATGACCTCTTCAGTCCTGGGCCATCAATTGCAACTGAGGCTGCACTTTCACCAATAGCCTTCCATGGCCTCTCACAGTGCTTCCGTGGCCTCAGCTGCTCTGCATGACCCCTTCATGCCTTCAAAACCAGTACCACCTGGGTAACTCTTACACATTACCAAGTCCAGCCACAGCACCAGGCTATCTCTGGAACACAGCCTCTGTGCTCTCAGAAAACACTTCCCAGAAGATATCACCTCAGTGATGCTGGTCTCTTCTTAATCTCCACTAATTTCTTAGCTCCAGCTAACCAGCATCAATAGTCCCAGTAATGCAAAGTTTTTGCTTTAGTAGTTCTGGTATCTTGTTAATCACAGCTGATTCTTCAGCCCCAGCTAACCAGAACCACAGCATCTTCCCAATCAAAATAGCGATGGCCCTGAAAAGAGTCTTTAATTTTCCCCCTGAAATTTCACAAGCCAGACCCCCATCTTCTGCATTGTTCTCAAGATTATCTTCCAAGCTCCTACACAACATCTGACAGAGCTCTTGACAACGAATGGATCTTCAAGCCCAAAGTTCCAAAGTCCTTCCACAGTCCTCCCCAAAACATGATCAGGTTGTCACAGGAATACCCCACTCTGCTGGTACCAGTTTGTCTTAGTCAGGGTTTCTATTCCTGGACAAAACATCATGACCAAGAAGCAAGTTGGGGAGGAAAGGGTTTATTCAGCTTACACTTTCATACTGCTGTTCATCACCAAGGAAGTCAGGATTGGAACTCAAGCAGGTCAGGAAGCAGGAGCTGATGCAGAAGCCATGGAGGGATGTTCCTTACTGGCTTGCTTCCCCTGGCTTGCTCAGCCTGCTCACTTATAGAACCAGAGATGATCTCACCCACAAGGAGCTTTTCCCTCTTGATCACTAATTGAGAAAATACCCCACAGCTGTATCTCATGGAGGCACTTCCCCAACTGAAGCTCCTTTCTATGTGATAACCCAGCTGTGTCAAGTTGACACAAAAACTAGCCAGTACATGTGGGAAGCCCTTCCTGGCTGAGGCCAGCTTTTGCTGATGCACTGTCTCTGTGGGATGCTCAGGGAGGCTGGAGAGGAGGTGCTGCCACTATGGGCAGCCCTCATGGGACAGCTCCCGCCCAGGCTTCACGTTTTCACCTTTAAAGCGAAGGCTGTGCTGCTTCGTGGGGAGATAATGGTCCATGACTAAACTCTACCTGCCCAAGGCTTCATTCCTCCTCAGTGCTTGTCACCGCGCCACTTGTCACCCTGCCACTTGGGATCATACTATATGGGATGTGGGCAGGAGACAGATGGTGAACTTCTCATTCCTGTAGTTCACTGTCGGGGAGAAGGGAGTAAGAGGAGGAGTGGGTGGCATGCAAAGCCTGTCACCTCCCCCAGACAAACCCTGCTTCTCCAGTAGCTCTGACTCTCTGCTCCCCACCCAGTCTCCACCCCTCCTCCTTCCAGCCCCTGCTCTCCACTCCAGCCTGGCCGGGAGCCATGGCTTCCTCGAAGGCTTCCTCTGGGTGTGCTTACCCACCCATTCACCTACAAGAGCTTTTGTGTGAATATGCACAGAACTCTATTGAATTTAGGATTTGTAAGACACGCAGGAGGATTTCAGTATTTGTGTGCGTATGGTTAATTAATATACAGCTCATTACATTCAAAAATGAGAAAAACTGAGCATATACTGTGTATTGCTCATTTTCTTTAATTCTCTTCTATTCTGTTTTTTTAAAAATTAAATTCTTGGCTAGAGAGATGTGTCAGTGGTTAAGAGCACTGACTGCTCTTGGAGAAGACATGGGTTTGAGTCCCATCCACCTAGTGGCTCACAACCATCTGTACCTCCAGTTCCAAGGAAGACAGTGCCCTCTTCTGGCCTCTGTGTTATCTGCACTTCTGTAAGTGACACAATAAAAATAAATCTTAAAAAAACAAAACAAAACAAAACAAAAACAAAACAAAAAAAACCTAACAACAACAACAACAAAACCCAAACAAGTTTAGTGGCTAGGTGTGGAAGTGCACACTTTGAATCCCAGTACTCTGGAGGCAAGGCTAGCTTGGTCTATGCAGAACAACCGGGTCTACACAGAGAGACCCGAAAAAAACCAACCAACTAACCAAGCAAGCAAGCAAGCAAATAAATAAATAAATCTGTCCTGTTACAGGTAGTAAATTTAGTAACCTTGATCCCGTGTCTAAGGTTGTATCTGTCAGATTGTGCCACCTGCTCTGTAAGGGATGTCACCTGTGGCGTGACTCTGAGAATAGAAGTCTTATTCCTCTATGACCTATGACGTTAGTGTCTGTTGGTGACTCTCACTGAGTCAGTTACTACAACTCTGGCATTCTCTTACACTCATTAGCCTGCTGTTTCCTTTGCAGAAGGAGCCCTTCCTGCACTTCCTGAAGCATCCGTGGGCTCTGGGATCTGATTTTATTCACTGTGTTAGGATCTATTACTGTAGTTTGAAAAACAAGACTGTTGGACATTGAGTAGAGTTTGCACAAACAGTGAAGTGTTACATGCTAAGTGTATAGTTTGATCAGTCTTAAAGAGGGCATGGATCCCCTGGAACTAGAGTTACAGATGGTTGTGAGCCATCCTGTGGGTGCTGTGTAAGAACAAGTGCTCCTAACTGCCGAGCCATCTCTGCAGCCCATGTTTTATTCTCTTTAACAGCAAAGACCAATTTTTCATCCTGTACTTTTTAAGAATCCTACCACTATAGCAATACAGCGGGCACCTTGGGCACATGTCCCTGCCCACTTATGTGAGCTTTTTAGCAAGCTTTCTCCCCGGGAAGGGATTTTTTTTCAACTTTTCATATTTCCATTTCTCCCCCGGAAGGTATACTCTGGGTGGTTCTGCCTCGTTAGTTCTGGACGTTGCCAGTCTGTGTGCATGGTCAGGTGTAATTTGAATTTAGACTTAACCCTGTGGAAAGCGAGCCACAGCCTCTCCTTTTGGGTTCAGGTTCCCCAGATTTCAATTTGCGAATTGCGTAGGCATAGGATCTTTCCTTGTCCTTTGGTGTTCCGTGTCACTTTCTGTCATCATAGCCAGTCTTAGGCAGAGGGCAACCCTGTTAGCATCTTTCATGACCTGGGACATATGAGAGGGGAGGGAACCATGCCTCAGGGCTTCTGGTCCTCTTGAACACTCTTTTCTTTTTCTTTCTTTATCTTTTTTTCTTTTTGCTCTGGCCCCTCTCTCTCTAGCCCAAAGATTTATTTATTTATTATATGTAAATACACTGTAGCTGTCCTCAGACACTCCAGAAGAGGGCATCAGATCTCATTACAGATGGTTGTGAGCCACCATGTGATTGCTGTGATTTGAACTCAGGACTTCCAGAAGAGCAGTCAGTGCTCTTAACCACTGAGCCATCTCTCTAGCCCCTTGAGCACTCTTTTTCATACCCAGTTTACAGTGACCACTCTGTGTTTCTATCCTTAAATGACTGTTGGAACTTACTTAGTTTGAACCACAATGTCTGCACATCCCGGCCAGCAGGCTTATCATTCTACATGTGTGTCCTCTGATAGGCCAGCTCCTGTCCAAGGCCTTCCTACCTTTGTTTCATCCTGAATATCAAGCCTCAGATTAAACGCCCGCATGGCTGGCAGGCTATTCTTCTGGTTTATGAGCTGAGGCTGTTCTTTGCAAGCGTTCTGTTTCTCCTTCCCAGGTGTTCGAAGCTGTGATTTCATGGATCAATTATGAGAAGGAGACTCGCCTAGACCACATGGCAAAGCTGATGGAACATGTCCGGCTCCCTCTCTTACCGAGAGATTACCTGGTCCAGGTGAGTGTTTGCGAGCTCACCCAGCCAGAGGAGCACGGAGGGAGCTCTGGCTGTGTGGTGTGGCAGAGGTGTTTCATGAGTCTCTGTGGGGAGGGAGGGCATGGATTCCTTGGATCGTGAGTGATGTACAGACAGGGAATGTGAAGGCACAGATAGGAGCAGGGGATGGGAGCTTTCAGTCCACCCAACAGCCTTGAGCTACCTCACTGTCTCCTGGTGCTCCTGTTGTCTCGGATGCGGCAGCAGATCTGTGAAGAGCTGCTGCAAGGATTTAGGAACTCCTGAGTATCCGGGCGGGCGGTCAGCACAGAGCCCGATAGAAGGGACGCTCAGTATGAGTTGGTTTTCCCTGGGAAGGACGGAGAAAGAAGAGGCATTTCCATAAAATCCCTGTGCTCCCTCTCTGCTGTGATCTCAGGCAACCTGGAGTCCAGGTCAGGAGTGTGAAAACCGGCTCTTCCTAGATACATCCAGTGTGTGTTCTTCTCCCTCAGAGAGAAGAAAGAGAGATTAAGAATCCGGGGTGCACATGTGTCTTCTCATTTAATCCCTAAACGGCCCCTGGAGGCAATGCTTATGGGCCTCTCAGTGCCCACCCATCTTTTTCTTTTCAATTTGGGGCTTTGAAGCTTGGAGACTGGGGTTGGTCTGTAGCCCCAAACATGCGGGCTGGTTCATTTTGTGCAGTAGATGGTGCCAGACGTCCTTGAAATGACGAATGAGTGACTTTAATGAAATGCCGAGGAAAGTCGGTCAGCCCTCAGCCATTCCCAAGGAGCGAGGATCGTTCAGATTCCAGGGTGAGAGAGGAGGTGGCACAGCGCCACCCAACCCTCGGCCTTCGCCACTCCCTGTCGCACCTGACCCTAGGACCTCGATCTCTCTCTGGTCAAAATAACACCAGCCCTGATAGGGCTGCGTGGGAACAAGAAGGGACAATCCACAAAGAAAGGCCTGTTACAGTGTCCAGGGCGTGCTGGCTGCTGTTTTACTATCTGGGGCTACAGGTGATGTTTATTCCATGAGTACTTGTGAAGTCCTGTGTGCATGTTCCTGTTGTTCACAGGCCGGAGGGCTCAGTGAGAAGCGCTCTCTGTGTGTCACCTTGTGAGACCCCTTCACAGGTGCTTAAGCGTGTGCTGGAAGTTCCCTTAGTGCTGCCACCTGGTGGCCACATGCGTCACCTCCCCTGACCTGCCTGAGTTACCGAGGTTATGGTCAACCCCACTCTGTCACGTGGAAATGGCCTCCAGCAGCAACTGTTTCACCGTGAGGGTGGGTGCCCAAGGGACTGGGTTCCACAGAAAGCTTCTGAGACCCCCACGACTAAAAGTTGTCAAAGACACGGGCTTATTCTGGTTACCATCAGAAATGCAGGTTGGCTTATGGAAAGAGGCCAGAGAAAGTTCTATGGACCCTCCTTTAAAACGGACTTTTAGCAGGCCTCGTGAGGTAGACTCCTCTAGGAAAGGATGCTTCCTTAACGTTTATTTGACCTTGAACTTAAAGGAGTTTAACCTGAGGTGGTGCAGGAGCCGGTGGGGAAGCTCTGGCAGCTCCTCCCTCCATGCTGGCGGCCTTCGGGCTTCAGGGTTGTTGTTACCCATATCCTAGTGGGCATTGACAAACGGCGTCCAGATGTATACTGTTCTGTCATGCGATACTGGTTGTGAGCCTCCTTGTGGGTGCTGGGAATGGGACCCAGGCCCCCCCTGGGAGGGCAGCTGGCGCTCTAACCACTGAACCACCTCGTGATCATTCTTAAGGTGACAGCTCAGGGACACTGTCTCCCCTGTGCGCACCAGCACAATCTGTATTTCTAAAGCTTGCTTATCACCCTGCACTGTAGCTGCACCCGTGAATACTAACTCCTGGGGGGCTTCTCCTTCACACCGAAGGGGCTCTTTGGGACTGGCTGCCCGAGCCTGGATGCCCTCCTTAGACATCTGTGATTCCATCCAACGGGAGGGCGAGAGAAACTCGAAATTCTATGTCTGGGAAAAAGAAGGCTCCGGAGGCAAAGGCCTCCCTTCATCAATCCGTCTTTCCTGCCAGCTCCAAGCTGTCAGAAGACGATGGCCCCAGCTATTCCTCACAACTGTTGGGCCCGGGATACACTTGGCCAGGCCTTCTTTGCACATGGCTGGCTTGAAGGCTTAGTGAATCCAGTCTCATTCTGCAGCTGGACTTGAGCGGCTCAGATTAGGGGCCTTGTGTCCATCAGTGTCTTCCTCAGGGCTAGCACCTCACAAACTACTGAGTTTGTTCATGTGATGTGCCCATTTTATAGATGAGGAGAGTGAGGATCAGGGGTTCAGTGTGGTGGAACAGGGCTGAGAGGTGGGACTTTGTGTGCTAGTTTGGAACTCCGTGGGCCTTTCTCAGAGTCTGAGGTGGTGTGGGGTAGAAGGGAGGAGAGAGAGTTGGGGATGTCCCAGCCTGGGGACAGCCTAGGGAATTGTGGCTGCACTCTACTGGAGGCTCACCCATGTGCTGCTGTTACCCCCAGACAGTCGAGGAGGAAGCTTTGATCAAGAACAACAACACCTGTAAGGACTTCCTCATCGAAGCCATGAAGTACCACCTCCTGCCCCTTGACCAGAGGCTCTTGATCAAGAACCCCAGGACCAAGCCCCGGACTCCAGTCAGCCTTCCCAAGGTAAGCCCCAGCCCAGCCTGGGCCTTGGCTCAGGAAGGCCCAGGGAAAGTTCGTTCTGGCTTCCGGTTGCATTTACGACCCAAGAGATGGTATCTGCTGGCTCCTCTTGAATTTGCGAGCGAGCGCAGAGGCTGTGAGCCTGAAGCTTGCTTTGCTTAGAGTCTCAGGGTGGCCACAGCAGTGTTAGGGAGCTTCCAGCACGCTGATGTGTGCTGTTCCAAGAGAGGCAGAGGAATGGGGCATGCTGGAGTGTAGGAGTCAGGACACCCCCAGTCTGGTGCCTTTCCCCACCTGGGAAGGGCTATGAAGGACAGCTGGGGCTGACAAAGCAGATATCGAGCCTCAGGACAGTGGAGCAGGTGGAAAGTCAGGGAATGAGAAGGAAGAGTCTGGGAAAAGGAAGGTAGGTGCTAGTGGGTGCTGAGTGCTGCTCTCTCTCTCTCTCTCTCTCTCTCTCTCTCTGGTCTTCATGTCTCTCTCTGGTGGTCCCTAGAGTCCTCAGGCTCAGCAGTAATTTTCTCACTCTCTTAACACTGATGTGGGCGGGGTGAGCGAGTGAGGGTGGGGCTGGGGGAAGGTCGGAAGGGAAGGGAGGCCAGAATGAGCTCATTGACACAGCAGGGTGCTACCAGGAAAGTGTTTAGGATGAAGTTCTTCCGGTGTGTCAGGCGCCTAGCCGAGGGCACAAGGTTGTCTTAGGGTTACTACTGATAGGATGACGCACAGTGGCCGGCTACAACATGGGGGAGGAGAGGGTTTATCTGGCTTCGGCTTCCACATTGCTGTTCATCACTGAGGGAAGTCAGGACGGGAACTCAAGCCAGGCAGGAACCTGGAGCAGGAGCAGAGGCCACTGAGGGGCGCTGCTCACTGGCTTGCTCCTCATGGAAGGAGCTCAGCCTGCTTTCTTATAGAACCCAGGACCAGCTGCCCAGGGGAGGCACCGGCCAGACTGAACCAAGTCTTCCCCCACCAAATCACTAATGAAGGAAATGCTCTACGGGCTTGCCCACAGCCCGGTCTCGTGGGGCCATCTTCTCAGTTGAGGTTCCCTCCTCTCAGATGACTCCAGCGCAGGCATGTTTTACCCAAACACTGGTGCTCACAAGCCTTAGTTCTAGGAAGGAAACTGAGGCTCACAGTTCAGTGACTTGCCCGAGTGTCAGCACAGCCAGTGCCTACAGCGGTGGGAACCTGTTGGACCCTGTTCTTCGAATTGCACCTAATCCTGTGCAAACCCGTGTGTGCTCTTGGTGGCTGCTCTTATCACCACGTCCACTTAGGGGAGGGTACAAGAGGGACTGGTTCTCTCTGGCCATTTGCTTTACTGTCCTTCAGTGTCTTTTGTTTTTGTTGAAACATTAAGATGAGACTTTTTAAAATATTTTATTACATTTCTCTCTGTGTGTCTCTGTGTCTGTGTCTCTCTCTGCCTCTGTCTGTCTGTCTGCCTCTGTGTGTGTGTGTGTTTGTGTATGTGTGCATGTATGCATATGTGTGTGCGCGCATGCACATGTGTGTGTGTGTGTGAACCACTTGTGGGAGTCCATTCTCTTCTTCCATGCCTTGGGAGCCTGGGATTGATTTCCACTTGTTAAAACTTGGTGGCAAGTGCCTTTACCCACTGACCCATCTTGCTGGCCCATTCTCACCCTTCATTTTAAAGTGAAGAAATTGATATTTCTTTAATTGTAGAAATATAAATATGTTGCATATTACAAAACCACACTGCAGTTTAGAAGTAAGGTAACAGTCACCCAGAGCTGCCTTGGCGAGTTTTCCTTTCAGCAGTATCTCTGCACATTTATTCGGGGATAACTGAAGATGCACCTTTTCCTGTATGTGGGATCTTCTGTGAAGGCTGAACCATGTCCCTCTGCCCCCACTAAACCAAACGCTACAAATGGAGGGTACGGAGCAAGTCAGTGTTGGTGCAGTGATGGGTCGGGGGCTTTGCTGTGTGTCTGTACCATGCCCACTTCACGACCCACTGTTAACGGGCTCTGGAATAATTCTGTTTTTGTGGTGTGAGTATATCTGTGTCAAGTATTCTTTATTAAATGACATATCTTCATTTGTGTCTCTTTAATTTTAAACGATATTGACCTTGCTTTCATGTCACTATTTGTATTTCTTTTGGTGGAGATGCACTGCCTACGCCCTCTGTCCCTGCCTCCCTCTGTCCCTGCCCCCGGTGGAATGTGTGTTCTTAATAGAAGTTCTTAAGAGCCTCTTCTGTATTGGAGGCCTCAGGTCTTTGTGTGTGCATAGTTTTTTAGTTTGCAGTTTTCCTTCTCAGCTGTTTATGAAGTTCTCTCCGCACTCCTGCTTACCTTTTGGTCTTCTCAGTAGCATCTTTGGAGGAGCAGCACTTATAAAAAATCAGTGACTTTAACCAACAAGAAAAATGGCATATGCTTATCATGTACATTATGATTTCAAATATTCTAAAGTATTATACATTATAGAACAGCAAAACCAAGCAATCCAACATGTGGTTTGACCACATCCATTTATTTATTTATTTATTTATTTATTTATTTATTTATTTTTATAACCAGAACATTTACATTTTACTCTTAATGATTTTCAACAATGTTATGTTTTATCAACTGTGGTCACCGTGCTGTGGAGCAGAGCTCCTGAATTAGCCTTTCTGCATGTAAGGGAAACTGTATCTTTTAATTAATGGCTCCCTAGCCACCACCCTTCCTCATTCCCTGTTGTAACTACTGTCCTGCCTGTCTCCGTGTTTACTTGTTTTAGACTCTGCATGCAGATGAGAGCTGTCTTCCTGTGCCTGGGTTATTTCTTTAGTGTTAAGCCCTCTCCCTTCAAATGTGTTGCAAATGACAAGATTTCCTTCCCTTTTTCAGGCCGAATAATATCCCACCACGCTTTGTGGTGACTTCTCTGTCCTGTCATCATAGACACAGGCTGAGGCTATAGTTCAGCCATCATGGACGAGACTGTAGTCTCCATCAGCGCGATGGCGCCTTCTGACATACTGATTTCATGGACTTGGGATATGTATGTGGTAATGGGATTGCTGGCTCATGTGTCAGACTATTTTTAACTTTCTGAGGAGCCGCCATACTGTCTTCCCAAGTATTGGTGCTTGGAAGAGCAGATGCCCACGCCTGACAGTTTCAATTTTTTTTCTGTTGTGATTTATTTTGAGTTCAAACTGAAAAAAAAAAACAAAAACCCAAAACCCACCCTTCACTTAATTTATACTTTTCCCTGTAAGTTAGATGATTTAAAGTCTATGGATCATTTTCAGAATATTTTCAAAATATGTTATATAAAGTAAGGGTCATATAACTGATTTATTCTGTATATGAATATCTGGTTATAGCATACCACATGTTGAAAGGGCCCGCCCCTCCTTAGTCCTTGCCCTACTGTAAGTCATTGAGTCTGTGCCCCCTGGTCTGTCCCTGGCTTCTACCCTGTGTCTTGGCTCGTCTGTCTGTCTGCCTTATGCAAGCGCAAGGCTGCCTTGTTCACTGGCTTCCAGTCTGAGGTACTCCTGACACCTCAGTTTGTTCTTGGGCACGGTTTGGCTAACTTCAGAGTCCGCTCATTATTTCTGCAAGAAAAGCTGCAGCAGTCACTGGGGTTGGATTCCGTCTCTAGGTCAGTGGGGGTTGGGTCGGGGAGGAGTTATCCTACGGTCGGCCTCAGTCTGCTCCTGGTTATTTGACCCAGTGACTTCTCTCAGCCATGTTTTATCTTGTCCATGTATGACTTTCGACTGTTTGCTGTCAGACTTATTGATGGGTGTTTTTGATTTCGATACAATTATCAATGTTCCTTTTTCCGTGGGCTGCACTAGGAATTGATCCTAGGGGCTCACGCAAGTGTACTGCCATTGACTCACGGGAAGATTGGTGCTGACCGCTCACACCACAGTCGTTTCTTCCTAAAGCCTGATCTTTACTGGATTGTTGCTCATCTGTGGAACTGTGATTGCTGGGGAAGGTTATCTGGTGAAGGGAAGGGAAGTTATTTGGGTCTGGGAAGAACTGGGTTGGTGGTTTCCGGAGCAGCACGTACACGCAGCTTGAGGTTTGACAACTATTGAGGGCTCTCTTCTGCAGTATACACGCCCACCCTAAGCTATATGCTGTGGGCACACGCCCACCCTAAGCTACATGCTGTGGGTGGCAGGCATTATCTGCCGGTGTCCTTGGCACACAGCCTAGGTCCTGGCTTGGGGTGGTCTGATAGCAACATTTTCGTGAATGATTGATATTTTAGAAGAAGAAATAAGCATCCTGGACCCAGTGCTGACTGACAGCTCGCCTCCTGTTTGTTCCCTGCTGCCTTCAGTAGCCACATGTGTGCTTTTGCATGGATGTGGCAAGGATGGGCACCCTGCTTTACAGAATGTTCAGTTCAGCCTGCAAAACCACCCAACTAGGCCGCGTGAACCTAGTCACCACTCCTGGGAGACCACAGAACACTTGGATTAAATAGACAAAGCTCAGCCGCCACCTGTGCTTGGCTGTACTTGGCTGTGTGCTGTCACCTAGGAACTCATTCACTGTGGCCTGCACAGTTGCCCGGCACCGGGATAGGTATAGACAGGTGAAGACTTGGAACCATCCACTCTTCAAGAGACTGCAAGCGAAGGGAGAGCAATCAGATGTACCGGGCAGTTCCCATGATATAAGGGTCATAACGGGGGAATGCCCAAGATGCCCTTGCTCTGTGGAGGAGAAGAGGAGAAGCTTTCTGCTGGGCTGGTGCCCGCCCGAGAGGAGCACTTAGGTACATGCAGGCTGTCTGAGGAGCTCTCCACTGGGTACCCAGTCCCACCCTCTGATGTCAGCTCAGGGTGATCTTGCTTCTTCTCCGCCTCTGTCCTTGTAACCAGAAGCGTCCACAGTAACACGGGCTATTGCTTACATAGTAGTTGCTAGGCAGCCTCTCAGCGTTTTATGCTGAGCATTAAACATGCACTGTCTTCATGGGTCAGGAGGCTCTGCTGCTGGAGAACCCTGGGGTGCACCAGGGTTCAGGAACTCACCTAGGGCTTTCCAGCCGGTCCATGGCTATGCAAGGCATGACAGTCGCCATGGTGATGCGGATCTCAGTTACCTAGCAGTGTGCTACGTTCCCTACAGTTACTTCCTCAGAGAGCATTCACAGTTAAAATCGCCCGGTTTTGAAGATAGGGAACTGGGTCTCAGGATGCTACTTACTTGCCATCGTCTGTTTCCATATTCTGAGTTACCTTAACCTTCCTGGCTCAACACAACAAACATTGAGTGTCCGGAATTTCCTAGGGTGGGTGTCCCAGGGTGGCTTAACTGGACTGTGCCAGCTCTGGTGGTCAGGGTGTCAGCCATCCGAAGGCTCATCTAGGGAAAACCCACGGTTGCCGGCAGACTTCAGTTTTTCCTCCGTGCAAGGTCGCTTGCTTCTCCAGTGAGGGACTCTAATGCATGAAAGCAAGAGTCTTGCTGTGACCTCATCACGGGACATCTACCTCGTCACCTCCTTTGCTGCTCTCTTTGATAGACACAGTCACCACGGGTGGGGAATTAATTCAGAGCCTGAGTTGGAGGATCAGGTGTCTGCCCTGTCTTTGAAGTGCAGCCAGAGGGTGGTTAGGCCGAGATTTAGGCTGTAGGTGAGGTGAGCTCTGAACTCTTCTATGGCATGGCCTCCAAATGCCACAGAAGCCTTTTATCTCAGTCCTCTGTCGGAAGGCACCCCGAGTTCGGACTCCTAGGAAATCTCTCTGCGAATGGCCAAGGAAGGACGCAGAGGCCCGTGGGTTACACAGAGTAACAGATGGGGAATTCCAAGGGCAGACTGGTTTGGGCTGTCACAGTTTCAGCCCAGACAGGCTTTCCGATGCACCCTACTTGGAGAATCGGAGAGAGGGGAGAGAGATTAGCGCGGTCTCAGCATTTCTCAGCAGTGGTGACTGTCTGCTAGCAAAGTCCTTCCCCTGAATCAGAGAGGCAGACTTCCTTGAGATAGCCTCAGAGGGTGACAGGAATGTGTTCCCGAGCTGGGGACAGGCAGCTCATCCTGACACACTCCAGCAGGAACAGCTAATACTATCTTGGCTCCCACACCCTTGGCACCCAGCACGCCCTGAGGCTGGGTTGCTATGGACAACCAGAGGCTGCCTCTCAGTCTCAAAGCCTGCCTGCATTGCCTGGCTCCACAGATGGCAGCAAGAAAAACAAAATCAGGCTCCAGGAGGAGCAAAAAGGAGACCATCAGGAACGTTCTGAGCACGGTGCTCTCCTGTGATTCCAGCTCAGTGGGCACCTCTACCCCTGTCCACCCCTTCAGAAATGATACAAAAAGCCGTTTAGGATGGGCATATGCAGGGCACAGCAGCCTGATCCTGATTGGGACCGTCCTGTTTTTAGATAAAACTGTCGGAGGCTAAGGCTGCAGGCAGGCAGGTAGACAGGGTGACCTCACATCTGGCCCAAGCCCCTTGATTGGCACCGCCTCTCTTCTGTTTCATTCCATGTCCCACCAAACACTCTGGGACCCTGATGACCCTCACCGTGGCCCCTTGGTTTCTTCTCACTCTCATTCAAGGATCACATATATTTCTCTTCTACATTTCCCATAGTCTCTTTTAGCAAACCACTTGAACATCTATAACGACACCCAGTACCTACCTAATGACTCCGCGTGTGGTTTGCCAAGCCTGGTAGCAAGTGCATCGTACCATGCCAGCCTACAGAAACCTTGTGAGAAAGGTCCTGGTTTTCAGATAATACAGGTGCTGAAAGTGAGGCCTAGGGAGGTTGGAAGTCTTACCTGTGCTCAGCAGCTGACTAGTAATGCCTGGGTTCAACAGCTGACTAGTAATGCCTGCTCAACAGCTGACTAGCAATGCCTGTGCTCAACAGCTGGCTGGTAATGGGCTCGTGGCTGAGCCCAGATGTGTCTGACCCCAGTGCCCATTGTCTTTCCAACCCTTTAGTCTCTCTTTGAACTTTGCCTCATGCTTTCTGGTTGACATGTGCTCTGCCCCCTACCTCCCACCCCCCACCCCACCCCCAATTGTTTCTTGCCATCAGCTCCTGCCAGGGGCACCTGTTGCTTAGGAGCCTGCATGGACCAGTCTTCTACTCTACTGGACACACTTCCTTCGGATGAATTTTCTGGTGTTAGCCCTGCGGCCCCACGCACCAGGGTAAGAGAGACTCGCTTCCTGCCCTGGCCCGAGGGACCGACTGGCTGGGCCTGCTTTCTGCCCAGCTCACCTGTCATGGAAGAGAGTTTGGACACACTCCACTCTTGCCCCTTGAAGAGAGTGTGCACAGCCCAGGCAGCCCCTCAGACCTGACTGGACGTCCCCTGTGGCCAGGGTTTGAGTCTCCATCCACACGTGTTTACTATCTGCTCCGGCGTGTTTATTTTCCCAGTCGTTCTCCCGGAAGCAGAGTAGTGGACAGCGAAAGAGCGTTGAATGTGTGCGTGCAAACTCACTCTGCAAGCAGTTGCCATTTTAAGAACCAGGCAGCAGCCTCACCAAGATAAATGGCCGTTTGACCTTCCATAGTGACAGTGTTCTCCTTGGGAGGTGCTAATGACCATCCTGTCAAGGTGGAGTTCAGCTTGCCCATACTCAGGCAACCAGAAATCTCCAGCAAGCAGAACTGCAGTCCCCTAACACAGCGACAGCTGAGACCTGGGATCAGGACCTCGGGGCACCTGTAACACTCTCAAGCACATTGTGGTTTTTAGGAGGATTACGTGACAGGCTTTATTGTTATTCCAGAACCAGCTCTTCTCTTCCTTCAGACCTCTGCATACCTATCCTTACCCAGGGTCACCTCAGCAAATGGATCATTGTTGCTGGGCATGATGGGATGGCATGTGTCTGTAGTTCCACCAGGCTGAGGCAGGAGGATTCCTCGAGTCTAAGAGTTTGGGGCTAGCCCAAACGACAGTGAAAACAGTTAGCGCAAGTTTTATGGAGGTTTGTGGACACACTGGGAGGCTTTCGAGCTGTGGTTCTCACCTTCCCAATGCTGCGACCCTTTAACACAGTTCCTCACGTTGTGGTGTCCTTCAACTATGAAATTATTTTTGTTGCTACTTCATAACTGTAATTTTGCTACTGTTCTGAATTATAATGTAGGATTCTGTGTTTTCCAGTGGTCTTAGGTAACCCCTGTGAAAGGGTCCTTTGACCACCCGAGGGGTTGCCATGCACAGGTTGAGAACTACTTCTGTATTGCTATCCTAGAGGAGGGAGCTGGAACATCTCTGAAGTTTGCCAGGAAGCTGAATTCATTAATGGCCCCTACCCCTCACTCAGTGGATATGTCCGTGGCTGCCATTTAAACAAGATGTGGTGGGAGGAAACATACAACCTGACTTGTCTTCAAGAAAGATTCTGCAGACTCAGACCAAGGGCTCTGAGCTGAGATGTGCAGGAAAGGCACATGAAGACTTGGTCTTGGGAGCACTGCAGCAAGGCCAGATCTGTGGTCTAGGAGCACTGCAGGGAGGCCAAACCTGTGGCTTGGGAGCACTGTTGGGAGGCCAGGCCTGTTATCTGGGAGCACTGCAGGGAGGCCAGGCCTGTTATCTGGGAGCACTGCATTGAGGCCAGACCTGTGATCTGGGAGCACTGCAGGGAGGCCAGGCCTGTGATCTGGGAGCACTGCAGAGAGGCCAGGCCTGTGGTCTGGGAGCACTGCATTGAGGCCAGGCCTGTGGTCTGGGAGCACTGCATTGAGGCCAGGCCTGTGGTCTGGGAGCACTGCAGGGAGGCCAGGCCTGTATGTCTTGGTTTGCTTTGGAAAAGATTAGAGGCCAGAAAAGCCTCTGAACTTTGAAGACTTTTTGACTTGCATTTGGATTACAGACACTGTGGGCCAATTCTAAAGAGCCAGTGGCCAGCGATACGGGCAGTGGGGGAGTCTGGCATCACGGTTGATCTTGTGTATGGTTGCCAGTTTGGGCTTCTCTTCTCCTGAGGTTTGAGCTCCCACCAGTGCACGGCATAGACGACCCCTCCTCTCTTGCATGACATGTAGCGATGAAGTAGAAAGCAATGTGACAATTCAGCACTGCAGAAATTGTTCATGGCGTACCATCAAGAAATCCCTACAGGCCAGAGGATGAAGATACTCTTCTCCATGTTGACTGATGCAGGCGCAGAGTCCTGGCATCTCCCGGGAGTGTGTGTTAGGGGGTGTGTTAGATTCTTAGCTGAGCTGCTGAGCCGAAGGAAACTTGAGGTGGGGCCAGTGGTTTGTGTTTTTGCAACCCTGAAAGTTTAAGGACTTCTGGGTGGATAAGGCAGGCTTTGGATGATGCTCAACCCCGTGGCTTACACTGGCTTAGCCGGAACCTTCACACTTCCCTACCTTTTAAGAAGGGTGTTGGAATGCCAGGAAGGGGTACCAACAGGGGCAGTGAGAGTTTGCCCAAGTTTATCTAAATATGCCGACTGTTGTTTTCTTTGGAACCTTGGTTTTTTTTTTTTTTATTAATAGCATATAGGATAGTTCTGAGGGCACAGATGCCACACGTAAGTACGACTGTTCGTTAACATAGCCAGAAAAATGGCTTTGCTCTGATTTGGCCATGTCCAATGGCAAGAAATACACACGAACTGACTGCTCTCCAAAATATACATATAAGTGTGTTTAACCAGGACAGATACTTCACAAAATAACACTCAGACCGTGTATTCCCTGTGCCGTTCAATTTGATGTGTTCTGGTCACAACCCACCAAGTTGATGTCATGACTCCCTGATGAAGTCCACCCTGCAGGGGGCGGTGTTGTTGCAGCTCCTGTCTAGAACAGGAAGAGGAGCCAGGCAGCCTCACAGGCTATGTGAGCAGGCTTGGGTTCCCTGTCTGTGCTGCCTCTCTTTGCTGAGTGACCTCTGGTTGTTTACTCGTGGTTTCTGGTCCTTACATTCCTCGTCAGTCAGTCACAGTGACAAGCGAATGACAGCTCACATTGCATGCCTGGCTGTGTCAGCCACAGTCTTACTTATAGGAGAGAAACACACACACATACATACACACACACACACACACACACACACACACACACACACACACACACTTTATATACCATTATTTTTTCCAGAACAATGTTAGTTAAGTAACTCTGATAGCCATTGAAACCACCAGAGTGTTTAGAAATTATTTTTTCTTTACCATAGGTGATAGGTGCCCTCTGCAGTCCTGATACTTAGAAATACTTATGAGCCATCATATTATCCTAAACATGTATCTAAAAATCTGTGCTTTCCACCCCACATAGGTTTGTTTGCCTCAGTATAAAAATTGTGCCTCCCACATCTTGTGGGTACTGAGCTTACAGAAGATGCTTTTGTTATTACAGTATCCCAAGTGAGGGTGTTTGGAAGATGTGTGCCTATACTTGTACTGTATTTGACATGCAGGCTTTCCTTGAATATGCACCCCCTCACCCCAGTGACTAGGGCTTTGTCTTAGTTAGGGTTTTACTTCTTTGAACAGACACCATGACCAAGGCAACTCTTATAAAGGACAACATTTAATTGGGGCTGGCTTACAGGTTCAGAGGTTCAGTCCATTATCATCAAGGCAGGAACGTGGCAGCATCCAGGCAGGCATGGTGTGGGAGGAGCTAAGAGTTCTACACCTTCATCTGAAGGCTGCTAGCAGAAGACTGGCTTCCAGGCAGCTAAGATGAGGGTCTTAAGGCTCCCGATCACAGTGACACACCTACTCCAACAAGGCCACACCTCCTAATAGTGCCATTCCCTGGGCCAAGCCTATACAAACCATCACAGGCTTCCTCTTCCTGTCTACAGCACCGCAAGCTGGCAGGCAGCACGTGGAAGGGCCACAGATTGGCCATCTGTTCCCGTACGTGTTAGTTCCCGTGCGTGTTAGTTCCCGTGCGTGTTAGTTCCCGTGCGTGTTAGTTACCGTGCACTTGTCTTTCCTGAGGTCATGATTGTGGTTGGTGGCCAGGCACCCAAAGCGATCCGCAGCGTGGAGTGCTATGACTTCGAGGAGGGCCGCTGGGACCAGATAGCCGAGCTTCCCTCCAGAAGATGCAGAGCAGGTAAGCAGCCCTGGCCAGCCCTGACTCACCTGGGTTCCCAGCAGCTCTTCCTCAGCCGACGTCTGCCTCATCTTGGCAGCCATGAAGCCATGATGACAGCCATGAAGCCTTGCTCCTTATCACTGCAGACCCCCTTGCTACCTGCACTGTGGGGCTGCTTGCTTTGAAGTCAGTTCTTATGTGCTTGTGAGTTTAAGTTGATTCTGGAATTTGCTCAAATCAAGGTGATATTAGACAAATGCGGGAAAGCTGAGTCCCGTAATCACTCTCAGGTTCGAGCTGGTGGTGGTGGCCTCCCCAGGAGGCTGTCATATACCCACCTTGTCACCCATAAGGTTGGGTGGTCGTCCCCATCCCCGACTCTTATGCCCTGTGTTCCTGTGTCACAGGTGTGGTGTTCATGGCAGGACACGTGTATGCCGTGGGTGGTTTTAACGGCTCTCTGAGGGTGCGAACAGTGGATGTATACGACGGAGTGAAGGACCAGTGGACGTCCATCGCCAGTATGCAGGAGCGCCGGAGCACGCTGGGTGCAGCTGTGCTCAATGACCTTCTCTACGCAGTCGGAGGCTTTGACGGCAGTACTGGTAGGTCCAGGACCGTGTTGCCGTACCCTCTTCTCTGGGCAACCTTGCTTTGCTTGGTCAGCTCTTGGGCTCGTCTCTGTGCTTGTAGCAATGCCCCGGGAATGAACCTGTCAGATCTAGTGAGCTCTCCTTTGCTGATATAAGATGCTGATATAATCCTCTCGCACAGAAAAGGTATACTGTGGCTCACTACTGTGCAGGTTTCAGTCCACAGCCCGTGTGTACTGGTGGTAAGATCTCTCATTATGGCGCAGAGTGGCCACGTGAAACTGCTCTCTTCATTAGCCAGGAAGCAAGAGGAAGGGGAGAGACTGGGATCTTAAGGGTCACCTCCATTGCTAAGGATCCTCTTCCAAAGGTCCCGCCAGTTCCCAGCGCCACTACCCGAGAACAAGCCTCCAGTGTAAATGTGAATCTCCAGGGCACTCAGGAGCCAGACTCCTAAGTGCTTTCCTCCTCAATCACGCAGTTCTGGGGTGGAAACAAGACTTCTGCGGCCATAGCTGCTCTGTGACACGATGCATCCTGAGGAGCCCCCCCCCCCCCCCCCCCCCCCATGCAGAAGGGTCCCTTCCTTATTTCTCCACACCTAGCCTGTTTCCTCAGAGCATCACGTAGAGGAAGGGGGGTTGCCCTTGTGGGATCTGCCTCAGGATTCTAGTCTGAGCATTTTACAGAGCAGCTGAAGCCTGACTGGGGCCTAAGGTGCTTGGCTCAGAGCAAGCACTGCACCCCGATTAGCCGTCATTTTTTCTACTGTCCCACAGAGACCTGCAGGCTATACCACCACTCAGGGGCCTCTCACCCCCACATTTTATCTCACTTCAAATTTTTCAACCCAGGATTGAGAGAGGGAGAGGGAGAGGGTTGCTCTTCCACAGGTCCCAGGTTCATTTCTAAGCATCCACATGGCAGCTTACAAGCATCTGTAACTCTAGTTGCAGGGTATCCAATGCCCTCTTCTGGCCTCTGCGGACACTGCACACATGTAGTGCGCAGACATGCATGCAGGCCAAACACTCACACACATAAAAAACAATTTTAAACATTTCTTTTTTTTTTAATTTTTAAATTTTTTTTTTATTTTTCAAGACAAGGTTTCTCTGTATAGCCCTGGCTGTCCTGGGACTCACTCTGTGTTCCGACCAGGCTGACCTCGAACTCAAAAATCCGCCTGCCTCTGCCTCCCAAGTGCTGGGATTAAAGGCATGTGCCACCACTGCCTGACTAATTTTAAACATTTCAATGTGAAGTGTTAGTGGGTGTGAGTTTGGAGAGAGGTCATCTCTGTGTTCACATTGCCAGGCAGGTTATCGAAGACAGTGACTTCATCTACCGTAGTAGGCTCTGTCTCTGAGGGAGGCAAACTCAGTGTGGCTTGTTTTGTTTTTCTTTATTGAACGTCTCTCTGACGGCTCCTCCGTGAGCATAAGCTAGGGAGGGCACAGATGCTCACTGCAGTAGAACTTCCTCAGCAGAGGAGGAAGCCTAGCCGACTGCTCTATCACTCTAGAGACGAGGCACAGAGTTCAAGGGTCACTGTCCCCAACTTGGTCTGACTGCACATGGATACTGGGGCAGAGTACCTTAAGATCCTCAGGGCTTCCCCCTCGATAACAATATAGTCATTATGACTCCAGCCAGGGTGCTTGTGTCTCTAGTAGCAAGAAGCAGGAAGGGGTCACCCCTGTATCAGAAACACTAAGGGCACTCCAGAAATCTCTGTCAGAATTTTGCCTAGGGCTCAGGGTCACCTACCTGCCTGGGATCTTGGAAGGTACATTTTTAGCCATCCAGCTTGTAAAATAGAGGAAGACACGGGAAAGGAGGGATGGGACTGGTGCCCAGTGGGGGCATCATCAGGCATTTATTTGGGATCAAATGTCCCATTTTGTAAGTTCGATGGCTCATATCTATAGCACAGTTAGGGCATACCCCTAGCTATCTTACCAGCTCCCTTGCGTGTCACAGAACCATTGGTAGTCAGTGGTCACCTTGTGCAGATTGAGGAGTTACCGTGGCCACACACTAGGCAGAGGTATACCAAGCTAGATATGGAGTCTGTAGACCTGCCTTGGTCTCTTCCTGGCCTCACTGTTCCTCACACATCAGGGAGAGAGCCCATGGCTGTAGAAATCCCACGATTCTCTTCTCCCTAGGCCTGGCATCCGTAGAAGCCTACAGCTACAAGACCAATGAGTGGTTCTTCGTGGCCCCCATGAACACACGGCGGAGCAGCGTGGGAGTGGGTGTTGTGGAGGGTAAGGAGGTAGCAGAGGGTGGTGGCTGCTCCTACCCTAGCCTGTGGGTCTTGTCCCGAGTCCAGCGTTGTGCTTGATGCCCCCTCTACTGTGGGCTCCGCTCTTCAGGTCACTGACCGAAGTTAAGTTCATTGTCTCTAGTAAACAGACTAGGAGGGCTGGGACTCTGTGGGGAAACTCCTGAGCCAAGGCTAGGAAGGGGGTCAGCAGGTCGGGAGAGAAAGAGGAGGACACTTGGGGGAGAGTGACAGCCTGTCCCTTGTATCTCTGCTAACAGTGGGGGATAGGGAGGAGTAGGAAGCTCAGAGTCAACATACAAACTGGGTACACTGTAGCAGGGAGGGGTGCTAGTTATGCTTGCATAATTATTATGTGTTGCATGCTAGCAGGGATGTAAGAAAGGCGGGCTTCTTTTTCTCAGGTCTGACATGTTCCCTGATCTAGGCATGGGGTTGTGGCTGAGGCAGGAGGGCGTGCCCTGAAGTTTGTAAAACATCTTTTTCTTTTACTTATTCTTTCAAGCCATCTGGAAGAACACAGGCGGGACTCTGATTTTTCTCAATGGGAAAACAGAGTCCTTGTCTTATGGTAGTAAATAGCAGCAGAGTCCTCAAGGTCTTATGACTCCTAATCTGTAGTCAGAGTCGGGTCTCAATTGCTGATAGGTAGGAGTTTGTGAGTTCAGTCCTGACACAGAGGCCAGGATTCTGTTCCCCTATCAGGATAAGTTGTATCCTCTTGGAGAGATACAAGTTCATTTGTCAGCCACATCCAAGAGCTTTATCTAGCTGGCTTCTTGTTTCCCTTCTCCTTTCCCTTCCCGTTCCTCAGCCAGGAGCAGCAAACAGACCAGCAGCTAAAAACAGCATGCACACTCAGGGAGAGACTTCTTGCTTCAGCTGATACAAGATTGGAATGGCTGACAGGGTTAGTGGAGGTGTCTCAATGGTAGAGATTGGAAATCTTGCCCGTGACACGGGCGGTGTCAGTGTGTCTGCTTGCAGAAGGGCAGGCAAATGGCGTGCCCTGTAGGTGTAGAGGAAAGCTGGGAGTTTGTTTCTCTTGCCCACCCTGCACCTGATGCTCTGTGGGCTGCCTCACGACAGCAGAAAGTGTTTCTAAGAATGTGCAGGAGGCACTGGAGTGGACTGTGCTTCATAGTGGCTGAAGGACTCAGCTTTCCACACGGTCTGTTCTCCAGGCATGTCCTCACACTACCGAGGTTATGCAGTCTGAATGACCCTTAACAATTACAGAGTAATTAGCTACTTGCAGCCTAGAAGAATCCCTCATAAGGACAAGGTGAGGTGTGGGTTAGAGTGTAGACAGAAATGCCCAACAGAGCAGAGAGTCACAGAGATGGGACACCTGATCTGGCACACACAGAGAGAGCAGCCCCGGGTGATTCTGTTTGTCAGCTTGGACCTTGTGAGGGAGGAGCTGTGCATGAGTCCTTTTTCAGAAAGGTCAGTTGAAAAGACTTGGAGAAAAACACAGCTCAGCAATATAGGATTTCTGGATCGGTAGCCTTGATAGTACAGCGCTGTCTTGGGCCCGAGAATGTAATCATGAATTTTCATATCCTGGTTGCACCCTCCACGTTAGGGACTCAAATAATGGCTCCCCCAAAATTCTTGATTAAGTAATTCGAACCTTGTACTTATTTAGCCTACAGCTAGTGTCAATTTGGTCTGTGGCTTGTGTCGTCATGGTATCCTGTAGATCTGATATCCATAGGTGAAGTAGGGCTTCTTTCCCTCTCCCCACAGATAGGAACTCTCCTATAGTATCTAAGACTAAATGTTAAACCCCATATGTTTGAATCCCTGTCCTCAAAGGTCAGATAATGATCCCCCTCTCTTTACTACACCTAACGCCTAGCTCCCAGCCCCAGATAGAAATGGCTCTCCCACAGGAGTTCAGCCTTATTTTTATTGAAGGCTACTTGATAATACTTCAGGGTTCAGAGAACAAAGCTGGTCTGCAGGAAAATTCCAGCTGCCTCAGCCCTGGGTGCACACAGAACGCTTCCCTTATGGCTTGGGTGGGACTCGAAGAATATCCTCCTGTATCCTCTTCACTTGTCTGTGTGAGCCTACGGCCAGAAAGCCGGATGTGTGGTCACGGTGGAAAGCCTTGTAGCTCCCGTTGCTGGTGTCTTCCAGGTGTGCTTTAACCTAGCTCCTCAAGCAAGCCTATACCCATTGATGCCAAGGGGGTGCTCCGTGCTGGGTACCTGGGCCCCTTTTAGGATGCTTCAACATTGCTTCTAGGCATCTCAGGGCTTCAGAGCAGGCGGCTATGTGGTGGGGTGGGGGTCGGGTGGGGGAGATGTGCCCTGTGTGTGGAGAGCGAGCCGGGTCCTCCTGGATGATTGAGACAGAGGTACCTCCGTGGGTTAGAAATGGAGTCAAGCTCTTCCTGTTTCGTGTCAGTGCCACCAACACCACCCTCATCACTCGGTCTATTCCAGGGAAGCTGTATGCCGTCGGGGGTTACGATGGTGCTTCGAGGCAGTGCCTGAGCACCGTGGAGCAGTACAACCCAGCCACCAATGAGTGGATATACGTGGCAGACATGAGCACCCGACGCAGTGGCGCTGGTATGTATGTGAGAGTCTTGGGGTACAGGAGAGCACGGGGTGGGGTGGGGTGGGGTGTGTGTGTGGGTTACAGGCTGAGACTAGAGACAAATCATGGAACTGTGCCTGTTTTCCTTCATCCTGTCTCTTCTCCAGTTGTAAGTAACCCCACTACTACATGTCCACACACACACACACACACACACACNCACACACACGGACACGTACACACGGACACGCACATTACAGACCAGCCTTTCCCAGGGACTCCTTGCTCAGCATGGAAGGCGTGTTGTCTTCACTGCCCCGTTTTGTGTTTGATTGAGACATTTTCTCCATGGCCAGGCTGGCCTCTACCCACCCACTCCTCACCTCACTTTAGTCCACCAGTGCTGATTCCTCTGACCAGAGTTTGAAAGTCAGTCCAGCCTGAGGTGGACCACTTTGCCCAAGGTTGTAGAATAGGAGGCTTGCAGAGTTAGAATTCTCTTTCCAAGGTAATTGTTTCTAGCCCTCTAATAATGAGCCTTATTCCCCTGAGGGAGGACAGGTGCTACTGCCCTGGCATTAGCTAAGAAGCCTAGCTGGCCTGCCTGAAGCCCGTGTCTTGGGAGTAAAGGCCGGCATAGCAGTGTTTATGGCTGGAGATAAACCTCGATCCCCTACACCCACATTTTCTTGCTTTGTTTCTCTCCATCGTGGAGAGATAATGACCTCCCAAATAGTTTTCTATTTCTGTCTCATGGGGAAGTCCAGGCACTTAGGAGTCCAGCAGCCCCATCCTGTCTCTTCCATCTTCCCTGTCATCCCAGGAGCCACGGTCTTCAAGAGCAAGCTGGGACCTTGTACGGTTCCTGGGGCTCCTGGTGACTAATGTGAGTCTCCATTTGGGGCCAGTGGGAAGGCCTCATGACTACCGAGACGAGACGCTACGTGCTTTCCACGATTGCCATGATTGCAACATGCCAGTCCCTTATCCCATCTGTTTTTGGAGACTGGATTATGACCATACATATCCTCATTGCTAGCATTTTGTGAAAAACAGGTTGTTTAAAATTTTTTTTTTAAAAGAGAAAGTTTGTGTCCACATTGGTGGGCCATAGGGGTGAAAGACTGCTCGGTTCCGGTTCTGAAGCACGTGTTTGGGGTTCTTTGGGGTGAGCGTCTCTGCTAATCCTAACAAGTTGGCCCCCTCATGAACGCCTTGAACTCAGGAGACCTAAGCTTTAGATCTGTGTGTGCTTGACCTTGCCATGTCAGCTTGGGGACCCCATTCCCCATGGTTGCCATCTAATACCCCAGCTGTCCAGTGCACAGGCTGCCCATGTTCCCAGAGGGCCAGCCCCATTCATAAATCCTGTGATATTTCCCCTCTTTCCTGATGGTTTAGTAATTATAGCTTCTAGAACTTTCTATTTACTTTCTAAAAATCCATATGTGACTTGGGCCAAGTGCTAAGGGCCTTCAGCGGCGGCGGTAGTGACGCCCCTCCCCTGCTGGCTGCTCAGAAGGTGGTTGGGGTGGACGTCACCTGACCCATCCTTGGCTGGAGGCCCCAGACAATGCCATTACTGCTGCTTCTATCTATGGGAGGCCCAGACCTTGGCTGGGAAGAGCCCTTTGTTCCGATTACTATGGAGCCTTGTCCTGGGATGGAGCCCCCTTCCTGGGTCCCTTTCTTCAGCGCTTCACTCTGATAAGGAGTTAAGGATGTGTCATCGCTAGCACCAGGAACCTGTGCACTTATCTCAGTGGGAGCCGGTGACAGCCAAAGACCTAGGCTCTGTGTCCCAGCTCCCTGAGGTCCTTTGGGCTCTACATGGGAGTCTATGAGCAGGTTGCCAAGGATTGTGGGAGAGTTGCTGGGGGAAAGTCTGGGTGACTCTTAGCTCCCTCATGAGTGGACAGAACAAGGGATGGACACAGTGGTGGACAAAGTCCATCTCAGGGTCCCAGAAGTGTCAGCTCCTGCTCACCCTGGAGGAAGAGAAGGTGAAGCAACTACTGAATTTTTTGAATCTCACAACCTGACACCAGTTATTGTTGGTACAACAGCACCATCTGCTGCTAGTTTAGAGCAACTGCCAGGAACCACTGGCAACCCACTAGAACTTGTGGCCGGGATTTTACTTGACACCCTGTCATTTAGATAGTATCTGCAGGAGCCCATCACCAGCAGCCTCAGGGAAACAGACCAGGGCAAGACATAAGCAGTTCCTGACCTCATGAAGTCTGTAGCTTCCAGGTCCAGCCCCCAGACCCCCAGCCTGGCTGCACATTGAATTCACCAAGATACCCCACTGGGCTTCTGACCAGTGTCTCTGGGGGTAAGGTTTTATTTTTCCAGAAAGTACCGAGCAGAAAGGATGCAGCCTGTCGACAGAAGGCAATAGTGCACAGAACCATGGGTACATTCCAACTTCCTCTCTCCATGAATGGGAAAGAAGGGCCACCCAGAGTGGGTGTTGGAGAGGCAGATCCAGGTGTCCCTGCTGCCAAGCAAGCTCCTCCCCATAGGACAAATCTGATGCCTTCTGCCATCAAGAAGAGGGGCTGAAGGAACAGGCTGGCAGGGGGGTCTTCCCAGCGATGACCTCAGTGCCTGGCTCTGTCTTGACAGATACACAACCGAATAAGATGCAGAGAAAAAACAAACAAACAAACAAGGCAATATGAATATGCCACAGGGTAACCGGGCTGGTTTTCTGTTGAGAATTAGCATCTTTTTACATTTTAGTGGATTTTTTCCCTTTGATGCCCCTGTATATGTATATACACACACATATTTACGTTTTAAAAGCAGAAACAGGGTCACGTTGGCTTTGAACCTCCTTATTTGCAGGCTGCCTGTCTTATGGGGATTCAGGCAGGGGATTACCACATTTGTTTTACAGATTAGGGCAGTGAGGTCCAGGAAGACAGCTCTTGCTCCCCAAGTCTCCCTGCTGGCGATGGCTATCCAGGCTTGTGCTGGAGGCCTCTTGGATTCTGGTTCTTATAGTGAGGCCAGGGCGCTGTGCTCTGCCTTTCAGGGGTTGGGGTGCTCAGTGGACAGCTGTATGCCACCGGGGGACATGACGGACCCTTGGTGAGGAAGAGTGTTGAAGTTTACGATCCCGGGACAAACACTTGGAAGCAGGTGGCAGACATGAACATGTGCCGGCGCAACGCAGGTAATGTGACTGCTCTCCTCTCCTCTCCTTCGGGGTCACAGTTCTTCCCTCCCGCTCTGAGTGATAGGAAGAGGGTCAGCATTTCTAGAGTAGGTAGCTCTGCCTGTGTCCTGAACATAAGAGTGGCCATTTGCCTGTCTCATAGGCTCTGAGTTAGGGGGAAGGGGAACCTAGGATCCAAAAGGTGTCCCGCTGAGACCCAGCACAGTCCCTTCGCTTTGGTGGTGGTACTGTATTATGTTTTTCTCTGCCAGTGTCTAGCTGAAAGATCCTCATACTATCATGGTGTCCAAGTTCCTTCCTAGTAGGAGAGCCAGACCTCATGTGACCCTCTAGTGTCATCTCTTCTTTCATTGTCTTTTATTTCCTGTCCCAGAGTACCCAGGGGGATCTCATGTCATGGGGCCCCCACAGCTCCACCAAGCTGTTTCCTATCTTGCTTCTTTGCTCTGGGAAAGAGTGGGCTGGCTTTGCCCACCGCCCCAGGCTGGACTGCCTTAACAGGTGCCGCCAAGACAGACATTACCTGTTTGCTAAACTCATCATGGCTGACTTGTTAGAAGTGTAAACAGGGGCATCAGTAACTGGCTCACTGCCTGACACCCACTGGCATTTGGCCTTCATCCACAAGAACAAGGAGTTAACAGGGCCTGCAAGGCAGCTAAGCCTGAAATCAAGCAGGAAACACATGTACGCACATATAGATATCATGTATTTAGTAGCAAATGGATCCTATCGTGGCATGAATGTAACACTTGTCTTCCCATCCTTCATGAAGGTCTAATTACATGTGTCTTTATTCTCTCATGTCACATGGCTATGTCATAGTTTACTCAGTTCGTCACTGAACACTTCACTTAAGACATCTTTCCTATGCTATCAGTAATGCTGCCCTTACTATAACCGATCCTCAGAGTTAAGTCAGAGTACGCATTAAAAGTGCTTACTTTTCTCTAGAAGAAAAGGCCCAGATTGGAATCTCGAGGTAGAGGAAGGAGCTGTGTTTCAGGTGCTGTGAAGGCAGGCAGGCAGGCAGGCAGTACACAGTCTAGGCTCCCTCCCACCAGTACTGAGAGTATTGATCAGCATTGCTAGTTACCACTTTAAAGGCATCATCAATCAACCTGGGTCTGAAACAAAACAAAACAAAACAAAACCAAAAACAAAAATCAAAAAACCAACCACGGCTGTCTGCCGGACTATGAGTTTTAAGGTCTTCAATCAAAGTCACATCTCCCTGATCTTCCTTCCAGCTTTATGAGACCTTGCCTTCAAACAAACCCACGCTGTTAAGAATGGGAGAGGAGCCCCAACCTGGGGTCCTGGGTGAATTCAGATGCCCGTCTTAGGAGAGGGGTTAGAGGTACAGCCATGAGCAGCTATAGGATGGAGCTGCAGTATCCAGCTCAACAGGGAAGACAAGCACAGGCCCAGCCTAGAGAGGACACCCTGGAATCTTGTCTCTTCCCTAGCTCAGGCTGACGGGGAGGTATGTACGCGCCTCAGGAAATGTTCCCATGGGGAGACCTGTGCCTGTAATGTTCTCTCCATGATGTAATGGCACGTGGGAGTGGCCAGGGGTCAGTGGGGGCATCTATAGGACCACACAGTAATGAAAGTTCCCTGCTGAGAAAAGCAGCCTCTCTAGGAAAGGGGGACCCTCAGAACCTACAGTGACATCTCTGGTATGCAACAGGAACTGGAGGAAAGAGCTTCCAGGGCACGGGGCTTCCCATAAGGCCTGGTCTCTGACTTTCCCACTGATCCCGTGACTTCTGTTTGTTTCCCAGGGGTCTGTGCGGTGAATGGGCTCCTGTACGTAGTCGGAGGGGACGACGGATCGTGCAATCTGGCTTCAGTAGAGTACTACAACCCAGTCACAGACAAGTGGACACTGTTGCCCACCAACATGAGCACTGGGAGGAGCTATGCAGGTCAGTGGGGAGGAGCTATGCAGGTCAGTGGGGAGGAGCTATGCAGGTCAGTGGGTTTCAGCCTCAGGGACAGGAAGGGATGGGGGCTTGCTTAGCTGGGAACATAAAACCTCCTGCGGTTTCAGGTAACTGACACATGGCCACATGTCCTCCTCATTGTATGTCCATGACAGAGGTGATCCCTTCCTGTGAACGTAGTCTCGGGATATTTAATGTAGTGTTCCAAGGTCATTTCTGCCTGACCTGAGCTGTGACTGCCTTGGCCACTCTTGGTTCACAGTGAGACACGCATGTAGGTAGGAGAGCATAGGTCTGCCTGCACGGTGGAAACACCAGAGCTTGTGTAAGGCTAGCATGAGATGCGAATGTAAGGCTAGCATGAGATGTGAATGTTAGGCTAGCATGAGATGTGAATGGGGTGCTTGAAGATAGAACAGCTGTAAGATGGCGTCGGGCCTGTCTGTGGGGCATGGCTCTGTTGGATTCTGGGTAATCTCACACACAAGCTGCCTCTGGCAGTGCACTTCTTATGTTAGTTATTTTCTTCTTGTTGTGACAAGTTCCTGAGAGGAACTCTGTGTGTGTGTGTGTGTGTGTGTATGGAATGTGTGTATGTGTGTGTTTGTGTATGCATGTGTGTGTATGTATGTGTGTATATGTGTGTGTCTGTATGGTATGTATGTATGTGTATGCATATGTATGTGTGTTTGCATGTGTGTATATGTATATGTGTCTGTATGGTATGTATGGAATGTATGTATATATGTGTGTATATGTATGTGTATGTATATGTTGGTGTGTACATGTGTGTATATGTATGTGTGAATGTATGTGAGTGTATGTATTTGTATATGTTTGTGCCATGTGTGTTTTTATGTGTGTGTTTACATGTCAGGAGGGGCTTATTTTGTCCCATAGTTTTAGGAATTTCAGTCCTTTGTCTTTGGGCTACTTTGTTTCTGGGTGGTTGTGAGGCTCAGCCTGTAGGCCGGTACAGGCAGCGTGTGGGAGAATGGGTCCTGGCAGCCAGGCTGCAGGAGGCCGGAGTAGGTCAGGTTCAAGTGCCTTTCAGTGTCATCTCCACCTCCTAAAGTTTCTTGCACCTCCCAGAATAGCATGGCCAACTGGGCTCCAAACCCTCAACACGCGTGCCCACAGTGGCTGTTCTGTATTCCAACTGTAACTCCCTGCCAGTGTGCTAGGTACAGCGCATACATTCCCTCTCATCTCCTCAACAACCTTCAGGCTGCACTGGACTGCATTCTTGCAACTCACAGCTGAATTCCAGAGACTGTCAGTAATCACCAAAGGCCATTACATTGCTAATAAGCATGCTCCAAAGACAAGACTTCAAACTGGTCTGCAGTCTATCTAAGCCATGCCCCTTTATGACATCCCAGCCCAGGGCTGAGTAAAAAGGCTGGACAGTGATGGATAGACTGGCAGAGAGAATGTGGTGCCAAGTTGAGTGTAGCTTTGGGCCAAGAGTTGATGTTGTTGAGGTAAGAGATCCTTTGAAACAGAGAAATACAGGCCTAGCTTCTTAACATGTAGATGCATGTGGACTAAATATTTATTTACTGAGCACACACAATGTGTCCTCCGTTATCCCAAATATTTAAAACTCACGATCTAGTGTTACAAACATCTTGCTCCCCTCCCCGCCCCCACTCCTCCTCTTCCTCATTTCGCATGGGAAAGTCAGCCTCTCTATCTTGCTTAGGTTTCAACGTCCCCGCCCCCACACTCACAGTGCATTTCTTTTGCTTTTTCCCTCCTGTAAGCATTTCTCGCACACTCTTACATTTCCTTCTCTAAGATGTTGGAAATGTTTGGACTCTGACTCTGTTCTCAGGAGAATCACCGCCTTTCCTTCTGGAAGCCACAGAGGAAGCACAGGGCATTTTGTAGGATGAGAAGTGGGTGGGATCCTCAGGCCCCACCTCCGTGTTAATGAGAAGTGGGTGGGATCCTCAGGCCCCACCTCCGTGTTAATGAGAAGTGGGTGGGATCCTCAGGCTCCACCTCCGTGTTAATGAGAAGTCCTGGGTTGAGTTGGACCCATTAAGATTTCGCATATGTGCTAAATATTTCAAAAGCCCGTCTGCCCCTCCAGAACTGCTGGGAAGGAGACACTCAAGCTGTTTTGTACTCAAACCTGCCAACCAAGTGAGTGGGTTATGTTAAAACCTAGGAAATAGGTCTGATGTGCAAAGATTTAATGCCCGTATTACTAATCTGGGCATTGCTTGTAACAGTATCCTCTCTCCTTCCCCCCAAATTATAATAATTAATGTTTGACACCAGGAATGGAATGTTTATTTAGTGGGGGTGCTTTTCTATCTTTTGAAAAGTTAAAAATAGACTCTTTTCATACTATATATTCTGATTATACTTCCCCACCCCCCAACTTCTCTGAGCACCTCCCCAGCTCCTTTGATTTTAAGGTCCTGAGGAAGTGGTCATGCTTGACATGTTGGGTTGAAGGAGGACTCAGGTAGTCTGTGCTTCCTGTGCTGACTGCTCCGGTCTTATTGAGGGAGAGAGAGTTTGAAAAGTAGTCAGTTCTGGAAATGGATACTGAAGTCCCAGATCTGCTACTAGCCCTGGTCTCTCGGCCAGGCGCTGAGTCTGACTGGACTTGTGTTGTCCAATGTATAGGGATACAATTAGATTGAGCCTCTGAGGGCTTTTCAGAGAAAGAAACATGATACTTTGTGTAAAGTTTGTAGCATGGTGACTGCCTGGTGTGAGTCACCACAGGCTAACACATTCTGGTTGTTATTATTAGAAGCTGGGAAGGATTACAAAGATAATGGTTGTTCTGTTTGTATGAAGGGATAAAATACCTTTCCATTGTATTATTCTGAATTTTCCAAATTTTTCATAATGAGAGCATGTTTCTTTCCTAATTAAAAAAAAAAAAAAAGCTTGTGTATAAACACTACGGAAGACACTATGAGAGCCAGCTTTTGAAAAGTACTACTTAGTGGGAGAAGTGTCTGCGGTCCAGGTGGGGCTGCTAGGGCCAGGTGGGTACCTTCTGGTCTGGAGCCAAGTTCTGCCTTTCCTCACATGATCGCCCTTTCGTCTGCATCTTTAGCCTTGAATCAGCAGGGAGTGGATGTCTTAGCAAAAGGTCTCTGATCCCTCCCGCTCTTTAGGGTGTGTTCCCTCAATCCCGTCTTCAGTTAGAATATTTTATAGCTGTAGTAATACATTAAAATAAATTTCCGGCAAACATGCTCTCGTGAGGGAACTTTCTGAATTAGGCTTTTAGTAGCAGGTTCCAGAAACTTGCCTGGTAGTGATTCCTACCAGGAAGAAGGTTCACTCCGAGCCAGAAAGAAGCGGGCATGTCTTCACCACAGCACAGAAGGCTTGTCCTGCAGGCTCAGTGGCTAGGATGGGGCCACAGGCACTCGGATTGGCAGGCTAGAAGGCCAAGTTTGTCACTAGCTGGCATCTATAGTAGAACCGACTTAGATGCGTAGAATTGACTGTTTTAGCCTCAATGAATTACAGTGAGACTTGCGTTACAGAGTCAGGGCCTCAACGTGGTTAAGTTTCCTTAAAGCAGTACGCACAGTGTGTGTGTGTGTGTCCAAGAATTGAGCACTGGGTGAAGGCTTCAGATCTACGACGGTGAGCAGTATCAGAAGTGGGAATTCGAGGGGTGGTATGGGAAGAGGCTGGCGACATGCGCTGGCTGAGGTAGCACACGACACTTCAGGATCCCGCTGGCTGTGACTTAGGATGTTGCAGCTTCCTGGGACTCCTTTGGGACTCTGAATAACTTAGGAGAGCTAATGCTTTAACTTTCCCTTTCATGATAGGTGTTGCCGTGATTCACAAATCCTTGTGACCCAAACTCCCTCAGCCAGGAGGCCGAGGAAGAAGCCGCAGGCCACTGCTGTGGCAATAGGACAACAGCAAGTGAGGAGAGGAGCGGGAGGCTCTGCCGTGGTTGTAGTTCTGATAACCACCCTCATTGTCTCGGCAGACCAATCGCCTTCTCCGTGTGGACACTGATGACCCACTTCTTATTGCTCCAAGGTGCTTTGGATTCTGCCCTAAACAGTTGAGTTCCCGACAGCCCCAGTAGCACCCTAGGGCATGCACATTCGGGAACACTTGTTTGTGTGTGTGTGTGTGTGTGTGTGTGTGTGTGTGTGTAAAACATTTCATTCAGTGGGGGCTGGACCTGTGTGAGTGTCTACTGGATTTCTTTACTACTGATCTTTTTACTATGCTAAAACTCCTACAAACAACTTTTTGGACTTGTCCAATGGGCCCCAGACGACTACAGATGCTGTCTTCCGGAAGTCCAGAGAGAACTAGCCAAAAGCAGCACTCCGACCATGTCTGGGACCATGACTTGACTACTGCGGCTGTGTGGAAGAGCAGGGACTTCCTCAAAGCTGCTCCGCAGTGGCCTCTCCCTGGGCCGCTGCCTCCTCCTTGACTGGACTCTAGGAGGTGGATGAGAACTGTTTTGCCTTCATAGTTTGGCCTCTACTCCCTGATGTCATGAATTCCAGATTTGGAAGATTTTGTGTCTTCTCAGCAGGGAAAACAAACTCTTCAGATAAGCCCCACGAAAAAACACTGGAGGGAAACAGATTAAAAAAAGGAAGCAAGCAAAAGAAGAAAGTGATGGGGCTGGAAAGATGGCTCAGTGGTGAAGAGCACTGACTGCCCAACCACATGGTGGCTCACAACCATCTGTAATGGGATCCGATGCCCTCTTCTGGTGTGTCTGAAGACATCTGCAGTGTACCCATGTACATTAAATAAATGAATAAATAAATAAATCTTTAAAAAAAGCAGGAAGAACGAGAGCAAGCAAGGAAGAAGACAGACAGACAGACAGACACCAAAGCGGCATGGATTCAGTGTCTACCCACAGTGGCCTCAGAGTGGGACCCTGCTTTCGATTGTTCTCAGGGCACCTACTTCATATATCATAGCGTGTTTTGCAGGCCTACTTATCCACGGTGTCAGAGGATAAGTGAAAGGTCACCTTGCTACTCGACCCAGAGATAGGTTTGCCCCTAAGTTAGGAGTGGCCATATATAACTCAGAAGGACATGATTGGCTTCTAAGAAACACACTGGCTGTTCTGGCTGTTGGCACTTCGTGAGGACGGTCAGGGTTGCCTGTATCCATGTCTTCCCTCTGTCCAGCTTCCCTCCTAGTTCAGGGTCCGTATCTTCTCCCCAACCTCCAAAACACCTCTTTTTAACTTTCCCTTTGGGGAAGAAGATGGTAGTGGGCCCTGGACTGGAGAGCTTCGTCGAAGATGGCTTGTATTTTTTAAAATGAAAGCAACTCAGGAAAGCTCTGCTCAGCCACAGGTGAAGACTATTAGAAACATAACTTCAAGCATGTGGGGTGGTGGTTGGAAGTGCTTAGAAGCAAACACATTTAGGGCTGGGATGGTGGGGTGTGCTCACTGTAGGTGCATGAGTTTGATCTCTAGCACTGACATTAAAAAAAAAATTCTGGGTACAGCCTCATACGCCTCCTGTTTCAAAGCTGGGAAGGCAGACACTGGAAGATACCTGAGGCTTTGTGGGGACAGCCATCCTAGGCTAACCAGAAAGTCTCAGTCTCCAGCCTCAGGGAGAGACTCGAAAAACAAACTGTGTGGATCCTGCAGACCAACATTAAAGGGTGACCTTTGGCCTCTACACATACTCCTCCCCCCCCCCCCCGTTCCCCCAACCCCCACAAACCTCAACGCTAAACTCTTCTTAAGCTAACAAATTGATTGTATTGGAATCTTTGCCCTGGGATGGGAGAACAGTCTCATACACAGGAGTTGGAGTTTCGGCTTCCCCGACGTCAAGAGTCCGTAGAGAGGAGACCAAGGGACTTTGTGAACTCTCACGTTGGAGCTCTAACACAAGTGGGTTCTTCAGAGCACATTCTATAGGAGGTCGGTGCCCCCTGGCCTCTCTGCCTTTGGAAGCTTCTCCCTGGCTAGGCAGCCACTAAGTATTTACTGAGCACCCTCCCATGAGGGTGAACCTTTCTTTCTAACGTTAAGCAGGAGTTAGGAACCACCACGTCTAGATAGCTCGCAGACTTAGGAAGGAGCTAGCGTACCCAGCTTTGGGGGACCCAGAAGAAAGGTCTCCTGAGGGACGCAAACATTTTCTTTGAAGCCCGGCCTTGTGCTAGGAAGCTGGACAGAGTGCATCCCCCAGGCCCATCCTCCCTTTCCAGGCAAGTCTGGGGACTTAGTTTGAGGTGTAAGCAGCCAAGGTAAGAGCCTAGTGAGCTATTTGCATAAGCACCCTATTTCAGGTGAAAGGTAAACCCACCCCTCTCCCACTCCTATCAAGAACCCAGACTTTTATACTTAGGGGTCATGATAAACCTTCCGTTGTGTACTCTCACTGAAGTTAGAACCCCTCCTTCTGAGGAAGCTGGCCACCCATGGTTTCTGCTGGAGTTTTTGCTGCGGGCTCCGCCTCGTGCCTCCTTTCCTGTGAAGCACCGGCTCTGCAGGCAGAGCTGCTGAGGGCTTCACTCATTTCACACTCGTGTGTCCTTTTTGTGTGGGGACTAGAACACTGGTACGTCATCACCAAAAGAGCCAGCCTGCCCTAGCTGTCCACAGATGTCCCCCCCCCCCCGCCCCCCGCAAGACCTGTGCTGCATCATCAGGTAGAAGTCTCCGCCATCACGGATACCTCAGGCCCACTTTCAAGTCTGCGCTAGTCACGTGGTTGGCGAAGCTTCCCCACCCCTCCCCTGTCAGAGCAGCCACCACCACTAGCGAATACAACCCTGCCAAGGGGCACATCTGAAATCTGACGGAAGTGACGAAATGGAATTGAGACCCAAGGTTAGGAGCAGCTTAGACGCTACTCGGATGCTGAGTCAACTTCTGAACTCCAAAGTCATCTCTTCTAAGTACCCAACAGCATCACCATCCCAACAAAGGAAAAAAAAAAGCAGTATTATGCAAATGAAGTGACCTCATTTTTCTGCTATGCAATAAGAATTCTTAATTTTCTCTCATGACAAACCAGTTGTAATATCCCCTCAGCAGAATTTTTTTGAGCTGTTCCACTTTGATATCTGTTGTGTAATGTTGTATATCTCTGAGCCAGATCCTTTCAAAGATTGCCTTTTTTTTTTTTTTCCTGTAAAATTGAAGCTATAGCTTTCAGGCTAAAGTTTTAATGTAGATATTCTTGTAGATAGTTTTCCAGGACATTCGAATTGCTTTCTATTGTCCATGACAATGAAATGCTGTTCTGTGTGTCGCTCATCCTAGCAGTGTGCACCTGGAGCTGTCCTGCCTTTGTCTCTCTCGTCTGTCGCAGAACCCTTCTGAGCTCCAGGCCCTCAGTGGTCTAGGAAGGCAACTAACTGACTTCCAAGATGCCACAGGGCTTCCTCTCTTAGTTACCAGGGACTAACCGTCACGGGGCTTCCTTTCTTAGTTCCCAGGGACTTACGTTAAGCGTGACTCAGTGCTTACCCATCTATGTCTCTCATTTCTGTGTGCTCATGAGTCTGCTTTCTGCAGGGCTGGGTTGGCCCACGCTGTGATGGTTCTTACTGCCCGGCCCTCAGGCCCACACTCCCTAGGTGGTCTGGAGCCTGTAGACCTTGCCCATTCTCCACTGTCTCCTTGCTTTTGGAGTTTTCTAGTATTCAGGGCCTCCTTGGCTGGGTCCTGTCTCTTTGGGCAGCTTGCGTTCTCATCACTTTGGGAGAGCGGTCTGTCCTGACCTGTGGGAAGAATACGCGTAGCAGACGTTCATTTGATTTTTTTTTTCTTTCTTGAGCTGTCTTCATTCCAGGTTCTGTTTTGTGTATTTATCATCTGCCACAGGACTCTTGTTTTTCTTTTTAAATCTTAACTTATTATTTTGGGGACAGGTGCCATTTAAAACGCCTCCATGCCTCTTCCTGCTTGACCTGGGCTGGATCAAGTTGGGAGGCTGAGCAAACCCATTAAGTTGGACCAGAGCATCCAAGGCTCTGATGTATGGAAGCAAGGAGATCAGAGTGCTTTTTGTAGGCAGTGTGTGTGTGTGTTTGTGCTACTTAAGCCCCTCGTGTTCAGCTGCACTGTTATCTACTGAGCAAGCAGAAAATCCAGCAGCACTTCCGACATATGGGGACAGGAGAGCCTCATTCGGTGTGGGTAATCCAGCCCTAGAGGTCCCATGCAGCCTTTACCGTGGGACTCAGAGACTCCAGGCTATAGCGGCAGCCGAGGCGGGAATGCACGGGGACATATGGGGACAGGAGAGCCTCATTCGGTGTGGGTAATCCAGCCCTAGGGGTCCCATGCAGCCTTTACCGTGGGACTCAGAGACTCCAGGCTGTAGCGGCAGCCGAGGCGGGAATGCACGGGGCTGCGACATCTGCAGGAATAAATTGTTCTTGTGCTGTTTTTGCCTTTGGTTATAAGATTGTAAATTATTTGCCCCCCCTTTTGGTGGTAATAAAGGACCCTTGTTGGACTTCTTGTTTAATTTTTATACGATGTGTAAAATATCTTCTTTGAAAGAAAACCCAAGGCACGGAACGAGAATCTCTGTGAATGTTCTGGCTCAGTGCTTGATATGGGCTGTCAGACTGGACACAGGCACAGGTAAAGTCCTTGATCTGGTATTTTCTGCATGGATGTTAGGGAGCATACACCATGGAAAAGAAAACTTGCCACATAATCAATACAGTAAGAGCCAAGAAACATTTCCCCCAAACATATTATTTTTATAGTAGTCCATTACAGCTCTCCACACTGTACATGGCGTTTTAATAAAAGCCAAACTGTGCAAACATTCTGGACCTCATTTCCATTGTACAGCATCTCATGTCTCAAGTATGTAAAGGACAGACCGTTCCCTGCACAGAATCAGACGGGAATTGTTCTCTTCAGAATTGGCGGCCCTAGCACAGTACAGACCCACAGAGGCCTTCGGAGAGACCTAGTGGGGACAGTCCCTCTAACGTGTTAGGGAGTGTGGACAAGAGTTAGGTAGTCGCTGGGCCTGGACGGGGAAGAAAGATGGCTATTCTGACATCACTCCTGGGAGCTGAGTTCCCAGACCTGTGGAATGCTTAGCTTGGTGACAATTTCCCAGAGCCGTCTGTCTGCTGATGTGGACATCCTCTAGATAAAGATCATTCTGTTTTAGGCCCCTTCAGATTGTTAGAGGCCCCATCTCATAACAGGCAACAAATAGATACCCAGGGCTGAGATCCTCTACACAGCCTTCTTCCCCTCAAGCTGGTCTCTGCTCTGGCCTCTCATCCCTTGAGGATGGGTGGGAGTTGAGAGATCAAGCCCCATCAGAGCCCCTGAGAGAGAGTAAGAATTTCTGTCCCTGTGGGAGAGAGGCCCAAACAAGTGGATGCATTTGTCTAAAGGGGGACTGTGAGGGAGAGGTGAAGACTCACATGTGTTTGAGTTTGGGAATCAGTTTGAGGAGAGGCCCTGGGATGCAGGTGTTTTGAACATAACTTTGGGCATTCACTGTGTGCCACGCCCACCTCGAGGTGACCAGTGACTGTCTACTGTCCTGCTAGTTCACAGCACCACAAGGGTCAATAGACCCTTGAGAGGAGATCTAGGCGTCCTCATCCTGCTGAGCCTGCCACTCTCCCATCTGGGTGACCACATGCTGCAGGTGCTCTTTGGAATAGAGGGTCATCAATTACTTGGACCTCAGACACGTCCCAAAACTCCCAGAGAGAGAGAGAGAGAGAGAGACCTTGCTTTCTCTTCCACTTCCCCCAAACGGAAGGGGACACTGTCCATCGCTTTACTACTTGGAGGACTTTCTGTGCCATCTCTGGTTCCTTATCTGCTAAAATGAGGGCTCTCATGGCCGGCTGTTGCTGCAGACAAGAAATGGGGGGGGGGGAGGCAGAAATAAAAGATACAAAGATGAAGACATACGCACAGCCAGAGAGGAGATGCCACCTACCTAAAAGTACAGGGGCAGAGGCTCAGCGGGAAGGGGACTGGAGGGAGTTACAACCATTTCTTTAAACGGTGGAGATTAGCCAGTGTGGCAGTGTAGGCAGAGGGTTTAGGAGTGGGAAAGACAAGTTCAAGGCCTGCTTTCCACAAAGGGGTCAGATACCTTCGGGCCAGTCTCTTGTTTCTCGGTCAGTTCCCAATCTGTGAGATAATGGATGAACACCTGCTGGTGACCTTGGAGAAATTGAAAATTAAAAAAAAAAGTGGAGAAGACCGACAAACTCTCAGGCCTCAGGAACAGGTACAGTCTGGTAGCATAGTGTTTGGACGAGGAGGCTGAGTCTCCTGCAGGATGGTCAGGTATTGCCACGCATGCCCATGTACGGTGTGCACAGTCCGGGATGCACACAGGAGGGGGGAGGAGCTGGGCCTTGCCTGGTCAGGCTTCAGTTCTGTAGGAGACCTGACAATCTAGGTATCCTTCACAGGCTGTTCACAGCAATGTCCAGCTGAAGCAACGGTGCAGGGTTCTGTACCTCCCTACATGGAGCGTGGTGGGGCTAGTTACCACTCCTGACCTCACTAGTGTGCTGATGCAAACGGGCTTCCTGGAGATGCTGCCTGCGAGGCGCCTCGCAGAAGACCGCTGCCTGGCCCGACTAGGCTTCTCCATCTCACACTGATGTATTGTAATCTGTAACTTGACTTTTTTTGTGTGTGGCTATTTTGTTGGTTCCCCTTACTTCCACCCTTTCAACCCCCTAAGTCTAGGTGGGAGAGAAAAGAGGCTGCTACATCATTCAATTACTTCCTGCTGATTAGGGGCATCGAGTTCCTTGGGGGTAATTTTGATTTACACTGTCAGGATGTCTAGTTTCCTCTTTCCCTGTCTTCTTGCACAATTACTTGACAAACTTCAATAAACTGCAACCAAGAGCGTCCAGCATCCAACTGCCCACCCAGCCCTTTCTATTGCAGCTGGAACATTCCTGTACCCTCTGAAGGCTCCTCAGAATTCCAAACATCATACACTTGCAGAAACCATCTGCAGCTGTCAAAACCATGCACCTGCTAGAGCACGAGACAAATCACGGTCAGCTGCGGTGGACAGTCTGAAGCAGCCCCACACCCAACACCTGGGATTGAAACAAAAGCAGGTTCTTATAGTTGTGCATTTTTAAAGAAACCAAAATTCTCACTTCGGTAATCTACTTTTGTCTCCTGCCCTCTGAGTGGGCGCATGAGGCACGAGACTCTCAAAGATCCTCTCCTCACCTCCGGTCCTTTTGGCTGAGATGGAGTATACATCTTGCATACATGCTCATCTTCATCTGACCTTTGACCTTTGACTGGTGACTCAGAAACACGGCTTTGTAAAAACACGAGTAATAGGTTATGACATTTAGGCCTCCCTTGGTCCTCACAGAAGTTTTGTGAGGCAGCGGATATATACACACACACACACACACACATATATATATATATATATATATATATATATATATATATATATATATATATGTCTCTGCTTGCTATACGCGGTGGTTGCTTTCTCGATGCAATGGATGCTGAGGGCTGAAAGCTCAAGGCATACCTGTGTACAGTGTGTGAGTCTAGGCTGGCGTTTATTCTTCGTCATCTCCTTCATAGGAGTGGAATACAGGTCTGAGAGGCAAAATTCGTGCTTGGCTGGTCATAAGAACCTTGACTATTGGGCAGGATTGTGCTTGCTCTATAGGGCAGTACTCCACCGGCTATTTTGCTCATATAACCACAAGCCCAGGGGCTCGGTTGTGTGCCTGGACCGGTTGTTCCACACGGCCATCACACCCTGAGTCCTTTTCTTTGCTCTTCCATTATTAGCATGTTGCAGGGTAGATGCCCCATGGCTATTTTCATATCAGCAAACAAGTGTGGAAAAGAATCGGTCTGAGAGGTGTAAGGAATAGGGTCTTGTACTGGCTAGGTTTGTGTCAACTTGACACAGCTGGGGTTATCACAGAGAAAGGAGCTTCAGTTGAGGAAATGCCTCCATGAGATCTAGCTGTGAGGCATTTTCTCAATTAGTGATCAAGGGCTCCTTGTGGGTGGGACCATCTCTGGGCTGGCAGTCTTGGGTTCTATAAGAGAGCAGGCTAAGCAAGCCAGGAAAAAGCAAGCCAGTAAGGAACATCCCTCCATGGCTTCTGCATCAGCTCCTGCTTTCTGACCTGCTTGAGTTACAGTCCTGGCTTCCTTGGTGATGAACAGCGGTATGGAAGTGTAAGCCAAATAAACCCTTTCCTCCCCAACTTGCTTCTTGGTCATGGTGTTTGTGCAGGAATAGAAACCCTGACTAAGACAGGTCTATAACAGGAAAACTTCCCTAGACACCCCCAGTGGCCTAGGGCAGATAGCTCCTGCAGCGTCGCAGGTGTAAGTGAGGCAGGTGGCAAAATCAGTGTTCATGTTGAGAGAGAGAGAGAGAGAGAGAGAGAGAGAGAGAGCGAGAACTGGTACCAGGTGGGCCCTTAGCATCGCCAACAGACCTGCTGGCCTCTGAGAGCTAGCTGTGTGGTTTCCTCTCCTCAGGCCCTGCTGGGCTTTGCTGTCTCAGCCTCCCGTGTCCTCCCTGAAGGTTATTTTCTCTCGGCACCAAGTAAATCCTGGGCTCCTTGTCAGGGAGTGAGAATGATGTTCCTTGTGTACTTGGCATCTGCTGAGGGGCACACGGCACAGGCAAGGTGGGGCGGGGAAGGGAAGGCTCCTCAGAGCCTCAACTCTGCCATCTTGCTGGCTCTTCCTGGCAAGAGCGGATGTCCCTCCTGCAGGATATATGAGAAGCCCTAAGCAATGGAGACCTTCCGGAGCCCGAGGTTGGGACTTTGAGACAGCTCATTTATCAGCTGTAGAAGTTTCCCTGAAGCACTGATTGAGGAGCTCTGTCAGCCGCAAGATCTATGACCTTTATCTCCAGAATGACCCATCCGGGAGGCACCATAAATCTTCCTGAGTCACAAGTGGAAAACGGAGGTGGGTGAGGGTTGGTGCTGGACTCCTGGAGGCAATTTTCCCCAGTTATTTGTCCTTTAGCCTTCCAGGACATCCTTGCATTTAACTGTAGCCTCTGACGGGCACCCTGCACCAAATGAAAGCCGAGACAGTCATGATAGAGACGTGGGCAGCCTCTTTCCAGGGTGCTCTCTACTGTGTTATTACCAGGTGAGGTTCCGGATCCAGGCAGGAATCAGGGAGGGTGAGCTTTCTTTTCTGCTGTGAGGAGGATGGGTGGTGGCCGCTGAAAGATCTGGTATTTTAGTGATGTGGACACATGACATAGAGTGCAGCGTCTCATACTGGCTCTCCGAGATGTCTATGAGACCAGGGTAGGGGAGCAGCATACCCCAAGAAGAGAGCTCAGCTCAGCATCAGCTCAGGATCTAGGGTGAGGGCACATTGGGAGCTTACAGTTCCCTTGAGGGCCTTTCCATACCCCTAGGCCTGATCTTCATCTTCCTGCCCTGGCTCAGGTCTGAAATAAGGGGCTAGAGGGGAAGGCTGAGGCCCCGCAGGGGATTCCAAATGCAGCTTCTAGCCACAGATCCATCATTTTAATGTGATCCAGTCTCCTCTTAGAATGATTAAAGGGACCCTCTGCATTGGTGCTGGCGGCTCCTGCAGTGTCCTGATAAGGAAGCCCATAAAATCATGTTCGAGTAGCCCAAATGAGGCCATCTACCAGCATGCATACACATTGTGCAAAGGTGGCTTGGTTTCTAGTGACTTCTCGTGACATCTTACATCCTAATCTGTCTACTTCTAAGCGCTGAGGACCTGTGCATATAGCAGCTGCTTCCAGGAAGACTACAGGGGTATGGGCTGAGTGAAGGAACTGACCTCTGCTGTGTCACTAGTTACCTCACAAGTGGGGTGTCACATGGGCTCCAGAGCTCTGTGCTTTACTCTAGCAGAATTCACCTGCTGGGCGTGGGAGACTCCCGGCCACTCCGAGGCCTGTGGGGAAGATGTTCAATGGCGATGCTGTCTGCATTGAGTTGTGCCTTCTGTGTTTTGCACGTGCCATGCCGTGTGGTGCCTGCTCTGGAAATATGCTATGAATGGCTGCAGAGACAAAGCTGTAAGTAAGGCATTGAAGCAGCATGATGAGCTTGAGGATGTGGATGAAGGTGTCAATGGAAGTATGCAGAAAGCTCGTGGTGAGGGGTGGGTAGCAGGGGGCATGGAGGTGTGCGCATGTGCAAGTGATGGTACTCCGTGTCCTAGAGAAGAGGTGGGTGGAAGGCTGTGAGGCTGAGAGGAAGGACTGTGAAAACAAAGGCCCAGAGGCCGTAGAGATGGCCTTTGTGAGAAATAAATAGTCAAGAAATATATAGTCTTGACGTATAATGAGGATATGTAGAGAAATGAAGCTAGAAAAAATTATGTCAGGGCAGGCTGTGAAACCACATGGAGGAGGTGCTCTCTGACCTGAGGTTTGGGGGGTGTGGCAGCGGAGGGACACAAAAAGTGGCTAACATTGAGTTCCTGAGAACTTTGTCAGGGTTCCCTAGAATATATATATATATATATATATATATATATATATATATATATATATATACACAAATATATGTATATATGTATATAAAATATACAAAAATATGTGTGTATATGTATATAAATATATCATATATGTATATAAATATATATTACATATACCACATATATGTTATATTTATTTATATATTTATGGAGTTTTTTTCAAGAGTGGCTTTTAGGCTGTGGTCCTGCTACAATGGCTAAGAATCCAGTCGTTCAGTCCACAAGACTGGATGTTCCAGCTGGTCTTCAGTCTGTGCTGGGATCCTGAGGAAGTAGGCTCTAATGCCAGTGACGGAATGGACTTGCCAGTGAGAGCCAGAGCAAGCAAGCTTCCTTCTTCCATGTCCTTTACAAAGGCTGCCAGCACAAAGTGCTGCTCAAAAATCTCCCCACCTCAAAGGATCTGGATTGGGACTTCCCACTCCAAATGATTTAATTAAGAGAAAAAAAAATCCATCACAGGTGTGCCCAATCTCTTGGGTTTTAGTTAAGTCAAGAACAGCCATCACAGAACTCACATCTGAGATGCTGGGATGGAGGCAGAGGTTCCCAGGAAGAGCGTGAGAGGCAGAGGCAGAATCAGTGTGCTGCCGAGAGGCCTCGGCCCTCCTTCAGGGAACTGGAGTCCAGTGGCCTTTCAATATTGTTTCGACACTCGGGATCCATAGTTTGTATTCCTGATAAAAAATCAGTCATTAACAGCAAAAGCACGGGCAACAGAGGGAATCTGGATCTCACTAGAATAAAAAAAAGTCCTGTACTTCAAATGAGACCCACAAGAAAACAGACAGCTCACAGAAATATTTTGCCTATCTGATGAGAGCTGATCATCAGAACATGTGAAAAATGCACAAAGATAAATAACCAGATGCTTAAGATGGGCAACAGAGTTGAGCAGATACCTTTCCAGAGAAAATACACGAACGGCTGATAAACACATGGAAACCAACTCAGCGTCCTGAATGACCCGGGACATGCAAAGGCAGACACATCAGGGAGCTCTGCTGTCACACACGCACATACACACACACACACACACACACACACACACACGCACACACACGAACAGCTACAACAAGTACAAGAAGAAGAACTGACAAGGGCTTGTAGGAGCAGAGTGCCCATCTGTAGCCAGTGCTGTGCAGCCTTTATGGGACCAGACTACCAGTTCCTCAAAAATTAAGCGTAGAGCTATGTATTGTTGGGAGGGAAAGGGCAGAGGCTCTGAGAGTCTGGCAGTCTGAGACTCTGAGAGCCTGAGGTTAGCCTCGTCTACATAGTTCCTGTCCAGCCAGAGCTACACAGTGAGACCTTTTCTCAAAAACCAAAAACACTCCTAAACCAAACCAAATCAAAACAATAAAGTAAAACAAACAATAACAAAATCCAAAATAAAACAAGAACTCACACATGCAAACTTGTATATGAATCTTCATAGCAACTTTATAAGTATTTTCTGTTTTGTTTTGTTTGTCTGTTTGTCTGTCTGAGACAGGGCCTCTATGTAGCCCTGGCTGTTCTGGAGCTTGCTATGCAGACCAGGCTGGCCTTGAACTTAGAGACCTGCCTGCCTCTGCCTCTGGAGTACTGGAATTAAAGGCATGTGCCACCTGGACCCTGCAACATTATTTCTAATAGCTCAAGAGTATTGTAAAAACAACTGCCTACATGCCCATCAGCTGATGAATGAATAAGCAAAAGTTTGCCTAGCCATATGGACTATTTTGAAATACATTGAATAATATTGTGGAATATTATCCAATACAAAATCGAATGACGTGTTGATACAATCTGTGATCTGGGTGCATCTGCAGCCTGCATTGGAAATGTAATCCCCAGGGGCTGGGCCTGTGCAAGTATGAACACCCAGAACCCACATGAAAAGGTCAGGTTTGACCATACAGGTCTGTAACCCCAGTGGGAAGGGGGACGGGCAGAGGCAGGAGGATCCCTGGGGCTAGCTAGCTGCCAGCCTAGCTTAAAAATGGTGAGCTACAGGCTCGGCAAGAAACCCTGTCTCAAGGGACTGTGGCAGCGAGTGCCAAAGGAGGGAGCATGAAGAAGGGCGTCCCCTGGCAAGACAGGCACATGTATTCTCACACATATGTGTGCATGCACACACACACACACACTTGCCCCAGTGGAAGAGGGCAGTATGTGAGGCTACCAGGAAGGCCATTTGTGATCCACCCTCATGGTTACATTTGTGTGGCAGCCATGAAAATGCTGAAGGCTGCCATTTAATCTCTCGCTCCTTCCCATTCTCCTGTCCTCTCTGCTTTCACCATAGAGGATAGGAGTGAAGGTCCTCTCCAGATGCCGCTTCAAGAAGAGATAGGCCCATTAAACTCTGTGCTTCATTCTTGGTGGTGGGAGGGGCCAGGTGCAATAGCTTCCTTTACCTTAAAAGGAATGCCTCTGTGCATCCCACACCACTGGGCCTGTGAGAATTTCACTGAGGCAGTGTCATGATTTGTATATGCTCAGTCCAGGGAATGGTACTATTAGAAGGTGTGGCTTTGTTGGAGTAGGTGTGTCACTGTGGGTCTGGGCTTTAAGACCCTCATCCTAGCTGCCTGGAAGCCAGTATTCTAGCAGCCTTCAGGTGAAAATGTAGAACTCTCAGCTCCTCCTGCACCATGCCTGCCTGGACTCTGCCATGTTCCCACCTTGATGATAATGGACTGAACCTCTGAACCTGTAAGCCAGCCCCAATTAAATGTTGTCCTTATAAGAGTTGCCTCGATCGTGGTGTCTCTTCACAGCAGCAAAACCCTAACTAAGACAGGTAGTTTCAAGATTCCTTCAAACCAGTATGACACAGAGCTGGAGAGTAAACATGTTCTTGGGGTAAAACTGTAAAGATGTACTGCTGGCCTTGCCAACTGAAAGCAAATTGCTTCTGGGAGTCCTTATGGACAGGTACAGAGAAAAAGACATTTGCTGGATCCATAGCCGCATACCATGCACTAGGAAATGAGTTAATCTGCTCAAGTAAGGACACCACATCTGATGTGGTAGTGGCAATTGGAGTCACTACCTGATTGGGTTTTCAATGGTCATCTGTCATTCTCCACGATCCATCTGTCTTCTGCACTGGCCAGATAGGAGAGTTAAAGGGAGATGTGGGAACCACCACCCCTGCATCTTTCAAGTCTTTGATGGGGATTCTGCAGTTTCTCCAGGGATGTGATACTGTTTTTTGATTAGCTATTTTCCCCAGCAGAGGCAACTCTGAAGACGTCCATTTAGCTTTTCCAACCATAATACCCTCACTCCATAGACCAGGGAACCAATGTGAGAATTTTGCCAACTTCTAAGTATATCTATCCCAATTATATATTCTGGGACTGGAGATATAACCACAGACTGAGTTGGGGGACCCACTTGATTTAACTGTAAATCAGACTTCAGCTAAAACTTCATTAATCACCTGACCTCTGTAAATTCTTACTTTAACTGGAGGGTCAATATTTTACTTGGGGTAAATTGGCATCAGCTCAGGACCACTATCCAACAGACCTCCAGGAAGTCTGAATGCTTCCTTACTCCCAGTGTTCAGTCTCCTATGGGGAAGGATGGGAGAAGGAAGGCTAACAGTCAAACTCCTAGGTTTTTATGTTATGAAGATACTTCCTCAAGGGAATCTGGCCTTCCCTTCATTCAGTGGGCTTTGGGTCTGCAAAATGGCTCAAGTTTGGAAATGTATTCACTGGCTGAGACTGCTTTTTGCCATGATCCAATGTAGCTTCTCTTTCATTTGAGGATTTTTCTCCTTATAGAGATCAAACAAAAAGGCATCTTATCCACTTCATGTCTGGAAACACCAAGACTGACCAGCCAGCACCAAAGGTCCCTACGAGTCATTCCTACGAGTCATTCCTACGAGTCATCCCTACGAGTCATCCCTACGAGTCATCCCTACGAGTCATCCCTACGAGTCATTCCTACGAGTCATCCCTACGAGTCATCCCTTCATCCCTACGAGTCATCCCTACGAGTCATCCCTACGAGTCATTCCTCCTAAAACTCACTTTGCCTGTGCTGCCTATTTTGGGTAAGGTTATTACGGACATTGATTTGTCTATGTTGGCCATGACAGTAACTATGGTCGCCTTGCCTTTGACCATTCAATGTTGCCGCCTGGCCCCAGCTCCCTTGGGGCCCAACTCAGCCCCTGTACTTAGTTCATCCACTGAGCAGCAGCGTCTCCCACACCAAGGTCTGGCACAAGGAAGAGGATGTCAACAGATCTCTTCAAATGTGCTGGTGCCCCTCTCACCATTTGGCATCACAGGATCTGTGTAGGGCGTGTCTTCTTGGCCTTCCCGTTGTGGAGGACGAGGTTTTACACAGTGTACCCACTCTAGCATTGCAATTTCCCTGAGCCTTAAAATCCCACTGAACCAAGGGATATCAGGCATCTTGATATCCATGTCAAAAGGCTGTCTTTTGATAAATGCTCAGCCAACCATTCAAATCAAACCAACTTGTTTTTAAAATTTTAAACTGCGAGAGCTTCCATCTTAAACCTAGAATCTCCTCTCAATAAATCCAGTCCAATCCAGTTTTATGTTCCTTCCACACCCTTGAAACCCATCCCAACACACATTCCTCAGACTCCCGCTTGAGTGAATTACTACACTCATTAAGCTCTTTAGTTGTGTAGTGCACTTCTTGTGGGCTGCACTTTCTGTCTCTCCTCTAGGCGGCTTCTTAGCCTTAAGTCTAGTTATAGTGTGTCGTCAAATATTGGTGAGCCCTGAGGGACATCAGTCTTGTCTTGCCTCGAATCTCCCTCAGAACAAGTCACTGCTGGCTTAATAGACAATGAAGGATTCATTTTTTTTCAGTCAAAGGTGAAAAACACAGCGGTTTCAGGAGTTGGGGTGTGAGTGTATCTTTTGCTGAGAGCAGAGAGACAGACCCTCAAGAGTCTGAGGGTTCAAAGTTCTCAGCTGCAGCAGGGAGCACCTACCAGGAGCATCTACCAGGAGCATCTACCAATTCCCGTTCTGAGCTACAGGATCCCATTGTTTACCAGTTAGTGCCCTTGCTTTAACTGCTGACACTCTCTGAGTCTGGGGCTTGAATTTTCTCTGTAATTCAGTCAACCTCATAATGAGGGATTTGGTTTGATTTTTCTGCAACTTGAGCTCTGTGGCTGCTGGAGAAAGATTCTCTTCTAGGGCACACTCGGAAGCCCATTGTTTCTGTGCATCTGGAGCTGGTCAGGTGTCACAAAGTCTTTGTTGTCCCTCACGGTGTTCTGAAGCTGGGTAACTCATCAGCTAAGGGCCACCAATCAGCACCATCATTTTCTGTGTTTTCCCCCAAACTGTCATCGGATCCATTGACGCTCACTGATATGTCAGGATAATCAAAGGCATTCGTTTCCTCCAGTTTGTAAATAGTTCACACTTTGGGCTTTCAGTGCTCTTCCAGGAGAGGCCTCAGGACCTGGAGAGGTTTCAGCAGCTGTAGGTGTTAGCAAAATTGGAAACACTATTCCAGATACAAAATCAAACCAAACCAAACAAACAAAAAACCAGAAAACAACCAAAAACTATCCCTACACTTTTGTTGCCCTAGAACCAATTGTGATACCCAAATCTGTATTAGTCAGGGTCCTCTAGAGGAACAATATATATTTATATATGGAATTTATTGGGCTGGAATCCAGTTGGTGGTTCAGCTAGTCCAACAATGGAAAGCTCAAGAATCCAATAGTTATTCAGTCCACAAGGCTGGCTGTCTCAGCTGGTGTATGCCAGGATCCTGAATCCTGCCAATGAAGGAATGGGCTTCCTTTATATCAGCTGCCAGAAGAAGGCATGATCTAGATTAGAGGTCTATCTTCCCACCTCAAAAGATCTGCATTAGAAGTGGGTCTTCTCACTTTAAATGATTTAATGGAGAAAAAAAAATCCCTCACAGGTGTGCCCAGTCACTTGGATTCTAATTGATTCCAGATATAATCAAGTTGACAACTAAGAATAACCAACACAGTCTCCTTATGTGCTGGTTGGTTATAGCTACACAAATGGACTAACACGATAGGTGAACTTCTGGCCTCTGTTGCCATCTGCACACATGTGGGGCACAGACAAACGTGAGGCAAACATTCATACTCGTGAAATAAAAATAAATGTTTTTTTGGCTGTAGAGATGGCTCTGTGGTTAAAAGAGCAAAGTTCTGTGGACCATTTCCCTTGAGTGAGGCAGCTCCCTCTGATGCTGGAGATGTCTAGAACAAGGCTCATCTTGTGAGTCACTAGAGATAACACCCTGAGAAGAAGGAGGGCCTTTGGCAATCTGGCCACCCATTTCAGCACTTACCACAGAAGCGACCACTGTGATGGTGGCCAAAACAGATAGCAACTGTCGCTTGTAACCTTCATGACCCCCAGGGACAGACATTATCAGCCTCTGCTTCAAATGTGTGACCAGAAGCTCCGAGAAATGATGTAACCAGCATAGAGTTCAACAGACTGTGGGAACGGAGCAGGAATATGAGCCCGTGTCCATCCAAGGCTGAAGTCATGTCTCCCGGCATGAATCCATGCGTGACATTTTCTGTTTACCCATCACAGATTTGTCCCCTCTGAAAGATCAAGTTGGGGAATGATGAGGCCCATGCCTTCATGTAGGGCCCAGTAACAGAATTAAAGATGATTCTCAGACTCGATGGCTCAAATCACAAAGTGCCCGCTGCACAAGCTTTAGGATCTGAGTTCGGGTCCCCAGAACTCATGTGAAAAGCCAGCTGTGGCAGCTCACATCTGTAATCCCCAGAGCCAGGGAGTGGTGGGGATAAGTGGATCCCCAAAGATGATCAAATCTGTGAGCTTCAGGTTTGGTGAGAGACAGGTCTCCAAAACTAAAGGCAGAGAGTGGTTTAGGACGACAAACCATAGCAACTTCACACCTCCTCCATACATGCACATGTGTGTGTACATGCACACTAACCAGCATATGTACCACACAGATCCACCCACAGACAGACACAGGCATACACACACACACACACACACACAACATGTACAAATACAAAGAAAAAAATTGTCAATCCGAGGTGTGGAGTTCCCATTGCACTTACGGAAGACACCACAGTACCAGTAACTTTTGGCAAAGATCCTTTCCCCCACAAAACCGCAGGGAGCTAACGGATGAACAGAAGTTTGCTTCCAGACACATATTTTTGCTTATGCTTTGACATCTTACTCGTTTGCACTGGAAATCTAGTATCAGAAGGCATTTTACTTATAAAAGAATTATAGACATCAATATTTCAGTTTCCCGTCAACTGCTCCCACATGTAAACAGACTCTCTCGATGGCAGGAGGAGTTATGGATTTCAATAAATGGAAGCCAGAGTTGATGGAGATTCAGTCTGACGGCTGCTTTTCTGTGACTGTCCACGGGAAGTGGCTTTGCTGTGGATGATGGGGAATCCAGTATCCTGTGGTTGACACAAATGTCGTCCACTCCCCAGGCTTGTTCCTGTAGGGAGCCATTCAACCGCTCCTTAAAGACAGCACCGACTGCCGCAGCTGTACTGGCATAAACAACTCTTACTTGGCATTAGGCAGGGTCAGCTGTTGTTTGATCTTGTGCCCGAGACCACCTGGTGTATGAGCGAGAACCACAGGGCAGCTCAGTGATTGGCCAGGACAGGGTTTAAGTAGCTGCTCCTGGGTTGGCTCGAGGCCCCCATTCCATTCTACCACCCCACTCTGCTACTTCACTCTTCTCGGCCCCATTCTGCCATTCACCATTTTCACTCTGTAACTGCATGCATGGCCATTCTGCATTGCCATTTGCCACGTTACGTTTCCTGAGTAAACCGTCCTGAGAAGAAACCTGGTTTGTCCTGCGTCTTATTCCCGCTGGTTGGTAAAGGCGCGTGACATGTTCCCAAGGCCCTGTCTGTGCTTTCTTGGTGCCCCACGCCTAAGGTTGCCAGGTATAGTTGTCTTATTACCTTTGGTAGCTTTTTCTTCACATGAAAGATGGTGGGAGGTGCTTGGATTGGAGTCATTTAGCAGGGGACAGAAAGGGTCCCTAGAAAGACACCGTGGTGTGTGTTTTCAGACTTCAGAACAATCTGTCTGCCATATTACTCTGCTTATTTACTGTGGTCTGAAGTGCCACCCTCAGCTCTGCCAAAGAACTGTTGGTGCCAATCACGCAGAATGTCCCTGTCTGTCAAAATCAACAGCTCTAGCAGCTGTACTTGTCCCAGCAAGAATACCCAGGCACTGCTCAAAACTGAGGAAGCAAAAGGTAGAGGCTTCAGGGTGACAGGAGATCTAGAAGGTAGCGGGAAAGAACAGAGGGCTGACTGAGTGCACAGGGTAAGCTGTGGCTCCCCCAAGGTAAAAAGGTGTCCTTGCCATTCCCAAACCTTCAAGAAATTCTAGAAGCTTCTCTTGGATGTAAAGAGGTTCTCGCCAGGTGGGCATGGTGGCGCACGCCTTTAATCCCAGCACTCGGGAGGCAGAGGCAGGCGGATTTCTGAGTTCGAGGCCAGCCTGGTCTACAGAGTGAGTTCCAGGACAGCCAGGGCTAGACAGAGAAACCCTGTCTTGAAAAACCAAAAAAAAAAAAAAAAAAAAAAAAAGAGGTTCTCAAAGATCTTCAATGTGAGTTCTGTCTTTGGCTTTAAGAACTGGCTTTACTTGTCCATGAGAGCCAGCCCTGTGTGATTTACATATGCAAAGCTCACAATCACTAACTCTTGCTTTCCTGATGTGACCCCCCCACTTCTGCATGATGACTCACTTGTTTGTGTTAATGTGTTTGTCCCCACAGTGGTCTTAAGGACAGGGGAGTATCCTCATCGCAGTATGGATGGATGGAATGGCTCACAGTGGTCTGGTAACCTTGGTAATTGGTAAGTTAGGATCTAAATCCCAGTCTGACTAGCACTAAAGCCTTATCTAGTCTCCCTGCAGAGCAGAGGGTTGTGGTTAGGTAAATTAGTATATACTGTGAAGTAAGAAAACTAATCTCATGCTCAGTGCTTAGAGGAAGATGCGCCCCCGAACCCCGAACCCGACAGCCTGGGCTCGTGGCTTTTTGCTTTAGAAACCACAATGTCCACACTCACTTGTCTCCTCTCCCTGAGTGGATGGCCCTGTGTCAGTAGCCCCACCTAGGGGTGTTACCTCTTGAGGGTTTCAAATTCCATACAGTGTGGTGTAACTCAGTGGTAGAGTACTTAATTTGGTATGTAGTTACAGATTTGTTCCCTAGCACCCCCCCCCATATACACACACACACACTCATACACATACACAAAAGCATCCTACTGTGTGTCCCCTTGTTATACCTTAGGCTATCTCAAAATACTCTTAAACAGAAAACAAAACAAAATCTACCCTTCTCAATTTGCTGAATTAAGAGAATTTGAGTTTCTTTGTGTGACCACTTAAAGACAGTCTCTGCTCAGTTCCATCTAGCCGAGGAGGGATCTGGCACGGGGCTCTCTTGAACCCTTGCTTTGGCAGATTTGGGTGTGGTTGGCTGTTATTTCACCTCTCTAAGTCCACATTCTGCTCTAAGTTCTCTGGGCCTTAGCCGCACAGAGGTTGGCCTCTGGTCCTGCTTGCATACAGACCACAGGACAAATGAAAACGAGATCCAATCCAAAGTAGAACCCAGCTAGGAGAAGGGAGTACCAGCACTGTTTGTGACACTGGATGTGCCTTTTCCTTAGCCCCAGAGATTAGTTCTGACTATTGGCTTCGCAAGGTTCCTCATTGCTATTCATATTAGACCTTTGCACACAGTCATAGCACGTAATATTAGATCTGGACCCTGGAGCAAATGCCTGTGGCGGCCTACTTGCCTGGCATTTGACGTCAGGCCTGTGTTACCCTGTTTTACCTAGTCAGTTCTGCAGACAGCGTCCTGGGGGTCTGCCGGACCAGGGCTCCACCTTGGGTATATACGCCCTGTGCCCATGAACACAGCACGGATCTTGCAGAAGTGCTGTCTAGGAGAGGCAGAGAGCTCCCGCCGCTGCCGTCTCAGAATAATTTGGTTTTATTACAAGGGTTTTCATTTCGGTGGCAACATTATTCTTTTCACAGAAGAAATTATCTTCAAATTATTTAATCTTTCTCTTTTATCTCTGGGGGTGCTTTGGGGGTGTAATGCCTCAGCCTTTTTCAGATTTCTGGAGAAAACCGACCTATCATTTTCATCCTCGGGACTGCGTTGGGAGCAGGAGGAAGCCTATTCTCGCTACAGAGTCATTCAGTCCCTGAAATAAGCCCGAGATATTTGTGTTTTTTGAAAGAGAGGCTCTGGGCTGCTCTGAGCTGCTCTGAGCTGCTTGACTCCTCCAAAGAGAAGTGTTCTCAGCTGGGAGAGAGCTGAGAGTCTTCCTGAGAGAATGCCAGCTTGTATAGGCTTACACGTGTACAGTGATGAGATGCAGGTCCTGGGTACAAGAGCTGCTTTACCTATTTTGTAATCTGGAATTTTAATCTTGTAAGCGTGAAAAGTAGCTGCTGCTGCTGATAACAAAGTGGCTGAACTGCTGCAGGTGAAGCCTGAGGAGGACCTGAAGCTGGGAGCTGGGGTGGGGCCCGCGGTGGGGGTGGGGATGAGGGTGGGGGTGGAGGTGGCTCTCAGGGACCAGTGCTGTGGTTTAATCTGATTGACTTACCAGGTCCATAGTGCTGGTTCCCAGTCCAGACTGTGTGTCCTGAAGGGAAACACAAGGTCAAGGTTCAAGTCAATTTGGAAACACTCTACCTACACCCCACTGGCCTTCTGGGTCAGGAGCTGAGGACAGTCGGGTCCATTAGGTGGCCTGAGAAAGAAGCCTGGGGACTAGTGCAGAATAGATAGCAAGGGAGTAAGAGAGAAGGCTGACTACAATACCTTCCCGCCTCTGCCCTCTGCTGGCTTGGTGAATTCCTCCACATGATTAATGGTTCTGCGTCAAAGTCCCCAATCAGGCCCGCCAGGACCCTAGTGAACTAAATCCAGCTGCGTTATCACACACACTCAAAGTTCACCTTCCCCTCGGGGCGTTGTGCGGTCGTTAGCCACATGCCTATATTCTAGAGTTTGTGTCTGTAGCCTCAAGTCTCCAGGATGATAGTCCCTTAAAGAGACTGGCACAGAATAAGGCACACAGTAGATGCTCAAAGCTGTTTGCTGAGTAGATGAACAGAAGTTTATCCCTTGGCTGGGACCAGCCCCATCCTTTGAAGGGTTTGTCTAGGGGTGGGGGGTGGGGAGTGTTTCCTTGTAATTCTTGAAAAGTAAAATTTGATTGTGTGGTAAATTGACAGTCACGAAAAAGCAAACCGCAGATGAAATAGCAGCTGCCCCACCCCCCACCCCCAACCCCTGTGTTTCTAGTTACCTGCAGCCCTTGCTAAGGGCCATGGCCCGTTTCCCGGAAAGGTGGTCGGTACCTCCTTCCTCACGGCAGCACGGCTGTAGGTACGTCCTTCTTCCCAGAGCTCAGTGTGGTGTGCCGGTCTGCTCATGAAGGGCTTCCTGTCCTTGTACCATATGGACACACACTAACTTATCAACACACGTAGTGAACACCAGGCACAGCGCCAGGCCCTGGGGGAAGCTGTTAACAGTGCAAGCTGTCAGATCAGAAAGACCCAGCGCTCACCCCCTTCACTTATTATCCCTGTGACATTAGGCCGGTCACTCAGCCTCGGAGTCTCAGTTTTCTAATCAGCAAAATCAGGACGGCGTGGTACCCCGAAGCAGAGCGCTGTCAAAGGGACTGCAAGAGGCAGGGCCTGAGGGTAGGGCCCCACAAGCTGTAAGGTTCACAGGCCGATGGGGAAGCGGGGAGCGCTGCTGTTCCTGCTGGTATTGATGTCAGGAAAGGGAACTTAACATCGGTGGAACCAAACACATCCCTAAATCCTCTGACGCGTGGCTTGGTCTCCTGCATTGAAGCCTCGCTCTAGAGGAGTGGAGGGTTGAAGTGAGTGTGCTGCCCGAGCCGCACAGAAATCTGGTGGCCCTGTGGGGCTCTCAGGAAGTTTGTTCAGGATGTGTGTCTGGGGCTCCCATTTAGCATATGGGGCTGCTTGGCTGGGTGCCGCCATTCCGTGGGAATCCACAGGCTGGTAAGTCTGGGCTATGTGCAGGGAACTATGGGCCACAGTATCAGCGGAGGGAGAAGAGAAACTTGCTGTGGGACTCAGGCTTCTCGGAGGTGGTGCTCCTCGCCTTTATATCCCGGAGAAGCTCCGCCCACGAACTCCACGGAGAAGCCCCTCCCCTGCAAGCAGCAGGGAAGGCTAGTGGTGCTAGTGATGGTGGAGGAAGATCATTGAATTCAATCTTTGATTAAAAAAATGGAGGAATATATTAGTCAGCTTTCTGTTACTATGATAAAAATATCTAATATAGATAGATTTTAGCTCGTGGTTTCCAAGGACTTAGACTATGATCCGGCTCTGTTTATGGAGGGCCCTCAGCAAATCGAATCCCTCTTTATTCTCGGCACTTAGGCAAGGAGTTATAGCTGGACTGTGTTACGTTATGAATCACTCTGGAACCATACACCTCGAGCCGGAGTCTTTGTCCAGCTACTCTCCAAACCTGGGGCAAATTTTAGGGCTTTTGGGTAGCGGATTTCTTCATCTTTGGCCCAGAATGCCTCTACCCAATGACCTCACTGGTGCGAAGCTACTGTAGAACCATGTACATTCATGGCACAGTATAAAAATCCCTTCTTCCGGGCTGGTGAGATAGCTCAGCGGGT
>LR749951.1:744922-801526 GCA_902729485.2 Mus minutoides
TTTCCATGTTGTGTTAGGTTTTAAGATAATAATAAAAAGTATAAATTTTCTCTCTGGAAGTTTCATAGTTTTAGATTTTGAATCTTCTAAAAATTTTGATGGTCTTTGTTTCCTAGCCACCAACTCTTCTATTCCCCAGGAGTAACGATTGTTGCTGATCTCTACAAATCCTTTTAAAGATGGTCTACACAAACAGCGCCGGGCCTATATCTACAACATTTCCCCTGCTTTGTATAAAACAACAGCCTACCTTGTACAGTAGAATGCATATTAGCTTTTCCATGTCAAGCATAGCTCTGGGTGAGTTCATAACACGCTCCCCAGTCCTGGTGGGAGTGAAGAAGACCTTCTGTGTAGACCCTGTCAGGGAAGTGGGCAGACATCTCTGTGGTACAAGTGATGAGAACTTAGTTATAGATAATTTATCCTATTCAGTGCTCACACGCAAGCTGTAAATTCAGACCTTGGAGAGAGAGAGAGAGAGAGAGAGAGAGAGAGAGAGAGAGAGAGAGAGAGAGAGAGAGAGAGAGAAGAAGAAGAAGAAGAAGAAGAAGAAGAAGAAGAAGAAGAAGAAGAAAAGAAGAAGAAGAAGAAAAGAAGAAGAAGAAGAAGAAGAAGAAGAAGAAGAAGAAGAAGAAGAAGAAGAAGAAGAAGAAGAAGAAGAAGGAGGAGGAGAGAGGAGAGAGGAGGTGCTCTGGCTGCTTTTGTAGAGGACCTAGGTTCAGTTCCCTGCATCCACATGGCAGCTCACCACCATCTCTAACTCCAGTTCCCGATGATCTGACGCCCTCTGCTGGCTTCTGCAGGTACTGCATGCATGCGGCCCACAAATACACAGGCAAAGAAAGATTCATACATAAAAATAAATCTTAAAAAATAAATAAAATAAAATCAGGCCTTGAGTTTGATGCCCAAGGTCTTCTTACAGAACACAAACATTTACTAGATTTCCCGCAAGAAGCTCCCTGCTTCTCGACCAATTACAGGGGAAAAAAAAAATCTCATTTTCCGTTGTTTTTCGTTTTTCAAATCTAGACTGTAATATTTGCCTTCAGTGTGTGCTTGGGCTTGGCTTACTCGGCTTACAAGCTCAGCTGTCTGTCTAACTAATTTTTTCTTCGCCACTTTACTTTGACAGTTTTTGCGGTTTTACTTCCCATCTTCAGTTTTGTGTGCTTTTACTAAATCGCGACTCAAGGCGATCTGTCTGAGAACGTCTCTTTCTTGGGTTTGGTTGAGTTTCCTGAATCTATAGATTATAAATGTGTAAGATCAGGAGAAAAATTGCCTTCAAGTCTGCCTCTGGCTGAATTTCTCTTCTCCTTTCAGGATTCTGATGACATTAGACCTTCCCAGGAACCTTACTTCCCTTGTTTGGTTTTGTAGCACATTTCACTGAAATATAATTTGCATGTGATACTGTCAATCGACCTAACACGTGGAGTTCAATGACTTTTCCGTTTATTCAGCATCGAGAAAGTGCCATCAGGCTTAGTCCCAGAAGTTTAGTCACCTCAGGACGAAACTCCATGCCTCTAAGCTATCACACTTTTATAGCTGGAATGAAAATGGCCTCCATAGGGTCATATGTCTGAATGCTTAGTCATCAGGGAGTGGAACTGTTTGAGAAGGATTAGAGAGAGGAAGTGTGTCACTAGGGATGGGCTTTGAGCTTTCAAAAACCCATTCCCAGGGTCTCTATCTCAGCCTTCCCGTAGCCTGTGGATCAAATAAAGCTCTTTCCAGCACCATGCCTGACACCATACTTTCTGTCATGCTAATCATGGACTAACCCCTTCCCCCTGTCCTGCCAGGAGGCATCTAGAAAAGGCTAAAGGCATGCAGGTGACTTTTCTGGAGATGGCCCACTGTATTTGCATGGCCATGATGGGTAAACTCTGAATTGCAGGGCCTTCAGAGATCTCATCTCAGGATTGATTCTTGTTGCGAATATTCCTTTCCTGTCATTGTTACATATTCTAAAGATTCCTGGGCATTAGACCACACTATTGGGCAGATTTCCTGTAGATAAATGAAGATGTACTCTCATGTAGTAATGATATGTAGACAAATTGATGATTTCATAATTCCTAATTCTATAAAATTCCCTAATTTATACAGGTAATTTTGAGCCCTCTATAGTATGAAAGCTGCAATTAGAGCTCTGCAAACCTTCTTGTGTCATGGGCTAATCCCACTAAGATAGAAAGCAGACTTGTAACAAATTTACAATGAGGGAAAACATTCCTTCTGCGCTAGCTGTGAAAGCATTATCTGATAACTAAAGGTCCGAAACTGGGAATGGGCAATTTATTGTAAGTGCAAGGAGAGAAGATAAAATATTGACTGGATTTACCTATAGAAAACTTCAATACTAATGAGAGACAAGGCAAATGATTTGCCTTTTGACAAACCATGCTAACTTATGACATAAGAATTATTGCTTTAAACGTTTGGCAAACTGTTGAATCTAGAAGATAGATAATGAGTGTTTAGACATTAGTCTTAATGGAAACACAGGTAAGCGTTTCTGTTGTAACTCCTTATTCATTTATTGACTTGTATTAGTGTCTTAAACTGGCTTTGGACTTTTGAAATGTAAAGATGCTTGCAAAACCATGTGATCACTTCTCCTGAGAAAGTATAAGAACTAAGAATAACAATAAGGGAGAAGCTTTTATATTTCTTCAATCAAGAGGAAGGGACAGTTTTTTTTTTTAATTACTTAGGGCCCCTTCTTTTTTTAAAATTACTTTCAGCAATAAAAAGGTAAAGCTTTTTCTTTCTCTGAGCAATAAAGGATGAGCTTCTTTTACCAGAATCAGTGAGTTTTTTTCCTGCCCTGGTGCTTGCTCTGTGGAACTTGCTTGTGGGGCTTTAGCTCCACCCACCAAATTATATATATGCATATACATATGAGTATATGTAAGTATAGGTATTTGTATGTAAGTATGTAGGAACACTTGTGGAGTTGATGAGATAGGTGGTTGGGCCCAACCAGAATATATGTGTGTGTGTGTGTGTGTGTGTGTGTGTGTGTATTAGTGTATGTGTGTCTGAGCATATTGCCTGTGTAAAATATTTTCATTCTTTTGTTTTCTCTCTGGTTCACAAAGAGTTAATGAGTTCCTAGCCTCTTACCTGGCCAGTGAGCAGTTCTTGAATGAGAGAAAAGAAATCAGCACTTATTAGCACAAAATAGTAAGAGAGAGAGAAAGAGAGAGAGAGAGAGAGAAAGAGAGAGAGAAAAGCCAGCATTTATTAATTAACAATTAGTGAGATCATAGGGCCAGGAATCATCTGGTTTTAGCCTTTGTCCGACTCTGTATTGTACCTCAGCTCATTCCCCAGCTGGAGCAGCCTCCAGCAACTCTCTGAAACTGTAAGCAAGCTGCTAATTAAATGCTTCACTTTCTAAGAGTTACCTTGGTTATGGTTTGTCTTCACAGCAATAGAACAGTGACTAAGACTCGTGCTAACACTTAGCAACCAGAAAGCACTTCCTGCCAACACATGCTTGCATATTCTGGACATTTCGAAAAATATATGTCTCTTGTATGTGGCTTCTTTCACTTAGCACAATATTATCAAGATTCATCTTTGTATAAATGTAACACACTCCATTCCGCATCATGGTTAAATACTATTCCATTGATAAGATATACCGCAGGCTATTCTGCTTCATGGTTAAATACTTTTCCATTGACTAGATATACGGCAGGTTATTTATGCACTCATCAGTTGACAGCTGTATAAGTTGCTTCAACATTTTAGAAGTTATGGGGGGCTGGCGAGATGGCTCAGTGGTTAAGAGCGCCGACTGCTCTTCCGAAGGTCCGGAGTTCAAATCCCAGAAACCACATGGTGGCTCACAACCATCCATAATAAAATCTGATGCCCTCTTCTGGAGTGTCTGAAGACAGCTACAGTGTACTTACATATAATAAATAAATAACTTTTAAAAAAGTTATGAATAATGAAACTGTGAAAATCTATGTATATGTCTTTGAGTGAACATTTAATTTCAATTCTCTTGGACAGATATTGAGGAATAGATTTGTTAGCTCAAATGGTAACTCCACATTTAGCCTTTTGAGGAAGTTAGTTATTGATGATTTCCAAAGTAGCTGTGCCACACACCAGCCATGCATGAACTGTCTGATCTTTACACCTATGCTGAGATCTGTTACCTGATTTTTTTTTTTTTTTTTTTTTTTTGGTTTTCGAGACAGGGTTTCTCTGTCTAGCCCTGGCTGTCCTGGAACTCACTCTGTAGACCAGGCTGGCCTCGAACTCAGAAATCCGCCTGCCTCTGCCTCCCGAGTGCTGGGATTAAAGGCGTGCGCCACCACACCCGGCTCCTGATTTTTTTTTTTTTTTTGACTTTAGACATTTAACACAAGATATCATATGAGGTGACATCTGATTGTGTCTTCAATGTACAAATTCTTCACCTCTAATCATTTTTTAAAACTTCACTTGCCATTTTTTAAATCTTCTTTTAGTTTTTGGTTTCTTTGTTCAGACCTTTTTAGTTTCTTTGATACAGGGTTTCACTTGTAGCCCAGGCTATCCTGAAGCTTACTATATAGATCAGGCTGGCCTCAAAACCTGTAGGGATCTTCATGCCTCACTGAATTAAAGGTGTGCATTATCATACCAAGCTAGATTTCAGCTCTTTCCGAGGTTACATTTTCAGGTGTTCAAGAAATGTAACACAATTTTGATATATTTAAAATAAAAATCCTGCATGAGAAGAGGTTCACGAATAATTAATCTCATTTTATAAGTTGTCTTTCCTGTCCTTTGGAGCAAAATGAATTTTATTGAAGTCCAAAATGGACTTTTTCTTTTATTGCGCGCATATTTAATGTCACAATTTAATGACATTTAATGTCTTTAATGGCACAGTGCAACGTTGTGAACATTTATTCTTGTATATTCTAAGAGTTTTACAGTTTTTGTCTCTTCTGTGTAGATATTTTATCCTTTTAAATCAAGTTTTGCATATAGTGTGAAGCAAGAGTTAAGTTTCACTCTTTTGCAGAGACTTGTGTTTTTCTGTGCCCCGGCGCTAATGCACCATCTGTTGAAATGACTGTTTTTCTCTCCAATTGAATTGTTTTAGCTCCTTTTTTTTGTTTTGTTTTGGTTTTTCGAGACAGGGTTTCTCTGTGTAACTCTGGCTGTCCTGGAACTCACTTTGTAGACCAGGCTGGCTTCAAACTCAGAAATCCTCCTGCCTCTGCCTCCTGAGTGCTGGGATTAAAGGTGTGCACCACCATGCCCAGTGTCCTTCTTGAGAATTATTTTACCACAAACATGTGCATTTATTTTTGGATCTTACATCTCCTCCAAAGGACGTGTATGTCTCATGCACAGTTATCAGTCTTGATTGCACTGTAGCAAGTTTTGGAATCAGGAAGTGTCTTCCTTCTAAATGAATCCTCCTGTTTCAAGAACTTACACGATTATGGGTGTTTTTCTTTACATAGGGATGTTTCTGATCAGCTTGTCAGTTTCTAACACGAAACCAGCTGGGAGTTATGAAGAAATTGCATCAAAATCTGCAAGTTGACAGGGGAAGTCTTATCATCATAAAAATACCATTTCTGATTCATGAACAGGGGAAGTCTTCTGACGGAGTTAGATCTTTATTTCTTTCAGATATAATCTATAATTTTCAGAGTTTAAGTTCTGTATGAGTTAAACGGATCCCTCAGTGTTTTGTACTTCTTGATGCTGCCTCTATCTATTCCTGTATGTCCATAGATGATGGACTGCTGATGGTCATGCTCTGAATTTCTCAACCTTTGGATTGTTCACGACTAGTGTGTAAGACTAGAACTGGCCTTCTTACACCGATCTTACTTTCTGTAGCATGGTTGAGCTTGCTTTCTAGTTTTTGTTGGTGGTGAAGCCTTAGGAATTTCTGGCAGGAAGGTCATTCCATCCACAAACACTATTTTAGCCTGCCCTTTACCATCTAGACACCTCTTGTTTTCTTTCTTCCCTGGTTGTCCTGTTTGGCACATCTGATATAATACTGAATAAAACTGGCAAGAGAGGGCATCTCCTGCTACTTCTAAGCTTAAGGGGGAAAAGCCCCACTTGGTGGACCACTAACTATGATTATAGGTGGTTTCACTTCATGGAAGCTTTTTATTACCATGTTCAGGAAGTCTTTTTCTATTCTTGATTTGTTAAGTTTCTTTTTTTTTTTAAAGATAATTTTATGATGTTGTATTTTTCCAAGTCTAGGTTTTATATCTGTTGAGACAACCATGTGATATTTGTTTTTAAGTTTATTTCTAAAATTCATGTAAATTTATAATTTAAATGCTATACGCTGAAGGCTTCAGGAACGAAGTAGCCTTCTTGTCTTATCTTTATTTGTATCTTATTTTTATATTTCACTCGCTTGCGTTTTATGATAGTTGCTGTCTCCCTACTAAAATGTGAGTCTAACTAAGGCAGAGATTTCATCCTACAGTCAATGATTGACTTTTAGGTGGATACAAGACTATGTCAGGGGGCAGAAATGAGAGGAAAGAGAGAGAATTAAGTGTGTGTCCTGAGTTAGGGTCAGTCAGCAGGGAAGTTTTGTTTTCTTATCTAGCTGTCTGCACAAGAAACTTACACCCGAGCCCCACAAATGGGCAAGTATGGACTTCATAGTTACCTGGAGGGGAGCGAATTTCCAGGCTACCTTCTCTAGGGCATGGACTGCTGATGGCCATCTCTACAGCACCCATAATGCTTTGTGAGGATGGAACATGCTTGTTTTGTTGGGACTGTGTTCCCTGAATGAGCACTGGGTTAGAGTGTGAAGTCACAGAAATGGGCTCCACCTAGGCCAGGGGTAAATTCCTGCACACATAGTATCTTGTAACAACGTTAACCCCATGGTGTCCTCAGACATGTTTGGAGCTAGACAGGGCTCTTGGGTGACAGAGACATGCTGGTTACTCTTCTTGTGTCTATGAATTAAGGAAAGAAATGTTTATTTAGCTCATTGTTTCAGAGGATGCTGTCCATCACCATGGCAACAACAAGCAGCTATTCAGACTGTATCTTCAGTCAGAGGGTGCTGTCCATCATGGTAGAGGGAGCACCAGGTAACTGCTCACTTAACTGTATCTATTCATTCATTCTCTCTCTCTCTCTCTCTCTCTCTCTCTCTCTCTCTCTCTCTCTTCCCCTTTAGTTTATTCCAGATCCTGAGCCCATGGACTGGTCCTACATCCAGGGTGGGTCAGTCTACCTCTGTTCAATATTTCTGGAAACAGCCTCCCAGACACACGTAGAGCTGTCTCCTAGGTGACTCACAATCTGAATCACAACCAGCCTTTTCACCAGGGAAAGCCATTGTCTAGCTTTCCAGCCAGAGTCACCTCTAAGCCACTTTAAGGCAGGGGATGCTCTGAATAAGACAAGATAAAGCTCTCATGCTCTATTACCACCAAATTCAAGAAAGAAGACAGGTCCGGCAGAGACAGCATGGTGTCTTGGTGTCTGTTTCTGCTGCTTCTTTTCTTTTATGCTAGCTGCTGTGCCAGGCTGTTATGAAAACCCCGTTAATCAGCCAGCTCAGTTCCAACTAGCTCCAGACAACCGGTGGAGGGGTAAATCTGTGTGTGCGTATATATGTGTGCGAATATGTGGGTGTATGTGTGTGCATGTGTGTGCATGTGTGTGCATATGTGTATATGTGTGTGCGCATGTGTGTATATGTGTGCACATGTGTGTGCATATGTGTGCATGTGTATATACATATGTGCATGTGTGCGCATGTGTGTATATGTGTGTGCATATATGTGCATGTGTGCGCATGTGTGCACATGTGTGTGCATATGTGTGCGCATGTGTGCATATATGTATGTGTGCATGTGTGTGCATGTGTGTATATGTGTATATGTGTGTGCATGTATGCATGCATATGTGTGCACATGTGTGTGTATGCATGTATATATGCATGTGTGTGTGCATGTGCATGTGTGTGTTCATGTGTGTGTTTAGGAGGCAGTGGAAGGAACTGAACTTAGCTCACAAACTCTGTGAGAGCACCACTTTGCCTGCACATGGCTTATGCTCCAACTGGGGGAGTTTTGTCTTAGTTCTGAACTACTCATTGTTAGGGACCCTCATCCTGCCAACCACCCCGGCCAGTTGTTCACTCTTCCTGCTTGCCTTTCTCTTAATTGAGAGTGGGATTTGGCTCTTCCGTTTGCTGTCTTAGTTCTGTTTCCCTGGGGTGTGAGGTTTCTTACTTCATCTGAGTTTGTTAACTCATGGAGAAAGCATCACTAGATCCTGTAGCAACTGCTTTCTGACTGCTTGATGTACACGTGTGCATCCTAATGGGGGCTTCATGGAGTAATGAAGCAATGCCTCATGCTCTGGAGGGGTCCTGAGCATGGATAGAAAGATCTGGTAGGAGGAACCATGGGAACCAAAAGGAAGAAAGAGAGGAGGATGTAGGTGGGGGGAAGGTTCCCTCTTTTGTGTGGGAGCCGCTGGAGATAACTAGAATAAATATATGGGGTGAACTGGGCACTGTGTATGTATGTGTGGGGCATGCTGGGCCCTGTGTATGTATGTGAGGGCATGCTGGGCCCTGTGTATGTATGTATGGGTATGCTGGGCACTGTGTATGTACGTGTGGGGCGAGCTGGGCGCTATGTACGTATGTGAGTGGCAAGCTGGGTGCTGTGTATGTATGTGTGGGGTGTACTGGATATTATGTATGTACGTGTAGGGCATGCTGGGCCCTGTGTGTGTGTGTGTGTGTGTGTGTGTGTGTGTGTATGTATGTATGTATGTATGTATGTGGTATGGTAGGCCCTGTGTATGTATGTGTGGGCATATTGGGTGCTATGTATGTATCACAGCTAATTGGGAGAACAGCTTAAGCTGCTTTGGTGTCAAAATAGCTGTGGGGAAAACAACCTTAATAGAAGGTTGCAGATGAAAGGAAATGGAATGGGAAAGAAACGAGGAGCATTTAAAAAAAAAACAATCAGGCTGGAGGGGCTGGGGAGACATGCAGAGCACTGCAGAATTAGAGGGCCTGGGAGAGACACGCAGAGCATTGCAGAAGTGTGAGAAACTGGCCCAGGGCAGCCTATAGACCTGAGGAGTGACAGGGTATTAGACAATGGCTGGGGGACTGCCAATGAGCTCGTGGGGACAGTCCTCACCCCAGGCCTGCCCTTCGTCCTCACCCCCGGCCTGCCCTTCCACAGCTTCTCTTTCTGCCTTTCCCCGAGTCCCATGGTCCTTCTATCCTTCACCTGGCTCCCAAATCCACTCCTCAGAAGATATTTCTCAAATCTTCTCCAATTCAGAGGGGATTCTTGGGTTTATAGAGTGGCTCCTACTCGGCCCAGAACCAGCTGCCTAGCCAGCCAGGAGGACCTCATTTCCACTCCTCTCCTTCCTGGAGCTTTTCCTGTCTCCCACTCCACTTTTCCCGCTTCCGCTCCAGGCACCATCTTCTACCCTGCCAGCTCAGTCAGGACGCACTGCATGCTGCCGCCTTTACCATCGCTCTCTCACCATGGTAACATTTTCTTTCCCCTCTTGGCCGCCACACATCTAGACATAACCCAGAGAGTTGTTGGGCTTGCTTCTCCCTACTTCCCAATTCATTCCCCACACGGACACACCAGAACAGACAGGAAAATACCACCTTTCTTCCTAAGGACCTTCACTACCTTTGCTGTTCTTTTTAGTGATGCCTAAAAGATGACCCTGAAGTATGATGGCTTAAAGCAGCCATTTTAAATCCCATAATGTGCAGATTGGAAATTCAGGCAAGCATGGAGATTCTCCTGTTTCATGGGGCATCAGCAGAAGTCAGTTGGTTAGCTTGCAGCTGGCAACCATGTCACACACTGGTCAGAAGGCCAGAGGCTGAGCTTGGTTGGGACTGTCTGCTTTAGGAACCCTTTGTACTCTACAGCTTAGCAACTTGAGGGTAGTCTTGTGACATGGTGCCTTGTGACACTAAAGAGAGCTTCAAGGAAATTGCATGGTCTCATATGGCCTGGCATTAGAAGGCCCAAAGCACCCTTTCCATAGGATGTCACTGGCTGACACTGTTACAGGGACAGGAGACGCAGCCCCACCTGGCCAGAGCACAGATCCTTGGGTATTCAGTCCTCTCCCACTATTGAATTCCTCACTGTGCTTACAATGGACTCTTTACCGTTCTTTCTGCTAACAGATCCCCTTGGCCCAAGTGCTTCTTCCTGCAGGAAGAGTCACGTGAATCTACCTGTCCAGGCTAGGTGCTTCCTCACGTGGCTAAGCAGTACTCAGTACTGTAACTGATGGACTGCCTACATTACTTGCTAAATTAAACATTGCTGGAGGGCAAGGCTATGTTTTGTTCAGCGTTTCGATCCTCAGAACCTACACACAAGATATATTGCACAGACTAGTTTTCAACAGATGGTCACTGAGCCCCTTACCCCTCTGCCTCAGTTTCCCTATTCCTAAATAGAGAATGTTGGTTAGTGGCTCCATTGCTTTTCTGTTGCTGTGACTGAGCACGGACCACACCAAGGCAACATTTAGAAGGAATTGTTTATTTTGGCTTGCAATACCACAGAGGGAGGATCCCTAATGGCCCAGGTGACATCATGGCAGGAGGCAGGAACAGAAAGCTGAGAGCTCACATTTTAAACTGTAAGCACAAAACAGAGAAAAGGAGAGATGATAGAGAGATAGAGATAGAAACAGAGATAGAGAAAGAAGCAGATATAGAGAGAGATAGATAGAAACAGATATCGATAGAAAGATAGATAGCAATAGAAACAGACATAGAGAGATATAGTGAGATAGAGATAGACATAGAGGTATATATAGAGATAAAGATATAGAGAGATAAAGAGAGATAGATATATAGAGAGATAGAGGTAGGTAGGTAGATAGATACATAGATAAATACATAAGTAGGTAGGTAGATAGGTAGATACATAGGTAGGCAGGTAGGTAGATAGATAGATAGGGAAGTAGAATAAGGCAAACCTATGGCCTGCCGCCAGTGAAGGACTTCCTTTAGCCAGGCTCTGACACTTTCCCAAACAGCATTATCAACTGGGTACCATGTGTGCTGAACCTGTGGGGACATTTCTCACTTACACTAACACTGTTTGTGCTGGGGCTGGGAAACCGGTTTGCCCCAGTGCTCCTGGCTCCTCAGTCTCTTCCTTACGCATTACTGTGATGTGTTGGGAAGCAACAGGTGTGTTCAGTGAGAAAGAGGACCTTGGCTCACTAGCGATGTGCACCGTGGGCCCAGCTATGGAGGAGGCACATGGATGCTGTGGATTTTATGTACATTCAAGGCTTCTCTGGCTTTAAATCCATTTGTGCTATAATATATAACATATAGTTCTAAAATCCTGGATTGTAAGAGTTGGGGGTTTTCTATGTAGTAACCCAGTTAACAACCTTGAGTGCCCAAATTAGAAATCTAAGAAGCAGAGAGAGAAATTGATTTACCCAAAGTCAGAACCTGCGTTCAGAGTCAGGTCTATGTAATGAGGGTAGGCATTCATTGGAGATGTGGTGTGCGCCAACCAAACCACAGCTCAATGTTAATTTCCTCTCTAAGCTCCCAGACCATACCATAGAATCCACTGGACTTGTGTGTCTCAGACGTCGTCACTTACCAGCTGTGTGTACTTTGAGAAAATTACTTTGCTTTTCCTAAATTTTAGTTGTCTGTAAATTGTGGGCAACGCCGTCTTGGGTGACGCGATACTGGAAGAACGCACTGTGGTGGTCTCTGGGAGTACAATAAGGAACCACAGCCTTAATGCTAAGATGGCTCTACAGTTACTACTGGGGTTCTTACCTGACATGCCCCTGGGGCCAGCGCAGAGGCCCACGCTTGGTTAGTGATGAACGAATAGTCTCATTTCCCCAACCTGAAAGCTTTGAAACTGAACTCAGTGGTGATTGGTTCTTGTTCATGAGAGATGTTTCCAATCGGGATTCCCATAAAGAGAAGAGTGACTCACTGAACAGTCCTGAGGACTGACCAAGCCTGAGTAATTTTGTCTTTGATGAAGAGAGAGAGAGACGAGATGGCAGAAGAAGCCAATATGAAGCAGTTGACCCCAGACTTGTATGTGTCTTAAGGTAATAGTGTAAGGGAATAGCCCAGCCTATTCTGGGGGTGGGAGTGGGGGCATAGTGTGAGTCCTCAGAACCTGATGTTCATCACTGACAGAATTATAATAATGCATTAAATTGACTTAGGGAAAGTCAGCAGAGGGTAGCTATTGTACAGTCCAGCAGTGCACTGAAGACTTGAGGAACAGCAGGGAGTGAGGGGGTGTTAATCTGATTTCGGGAGGGCTAATGCACGAGGCTCTCCAAGCAACAGTGACGAGTACATCTCTAATCATCATGTATTAAATTTAGTACCAAGGAGAGAGGCACTTCTCTCTCCTCAATTTTATGGAATGCAATTAACATGGATATGAAAAAAGTTAAAAGAAACAGAATTAGATTTGAACTTCATAGTCTATCTCAGAGCGAAAATTAAGATGTACTTGTAGGGTGCTCGTGGATATGTTTCCTGGGGGCTCTAGGTTGCGACTGAAGCTGCTCCATCCTGCACATTTCTCCCCTCCTTGGCCCTTTCCTGGAGGCGTAAGCTTACCGAGAAAGCTGGGTGTGGTGAGGACGCCTCGCCTGGGACAAGGAGGAAAGCCACGATGCCAACATCACAAAGAAGGATTTCAGGCTGGTTGTACACAGGGGAAGGGAAGCCCTTGTTAGCTGTGAGGGCTTTGTTAGCATGACCTTGAGGCTCTTTAACCTGATGGCCAGTGGTCAGCTACAGGGCTAACATGCAGCAAGTACAGTCTCACCCACGGTGCCCAGATGGGGAACTCCTGGTCTCCCCACAGCAGCCATGTTTCCTCAGCTTCTGAACAGAGAGTTTGGATCCCCACACTGAGAACTTCAAAAGCCCATTTGGCCATCAGCATCTGGAAAGGTCCCTTCTTCCTGGCCTCTCTTCTTCAATTTTGGCAATATTTGAATCCGGGGGAGAACAAACAAACAACAAAACAAAATACCCTGGGGCAGGGGAGGGTCTGAGGGTGCTTCCTGCTGTGTTTCTGTGTCCTGGTAAGTGGCTGTGCCTGTTGTCATAGCATTGTGTTTTCTGAGGGTGCTTCCTGCTGTCTTACTGTGTCCTGGTAAGTGGCTGTGCCTGTTGTCATAGCATTGTGTTTTGGACAGGTTCTTTTTTGATTAGATTAATAGAAATATTTTTGTGTGTATGTGCACTGTGTCCATTCCTGGTGCCCACAGAGGTCAGAAGAGGGCACTGGGTACTCTGGAACTTGAGTTACAGAAGGTTATGATCCACCATGTGGGTCCTAGAACCCTGGTCTTCTGTAAGAGTAGCAAGACCACTGAGCTGTCTCCCCCAACTCTATCGGAGGTATTTTTTAAGAGAAAAGTTTTTTGATGCACACAGATTTGTCTCCTTCATAGCATGTGCTGTCTCTTCAGATAGGAGCTAAGAAGCAGGGGTCCTCGGTCAGGATAAACTTTAGAAAACAGTATAATTAAAAGGCTGTGTTTAATTGGAAAATTGACCCAAAGCTCCATTTAGTATCCCTTCCTCGACCAGACAGGCCAGCCCTTCATGGAGCCTGACTGCGCTCAGGAGTTGGGGACAGAGCTTGCTTGATTAAGATGTTTCTTGGGAAATGGAATTAAGCCTAATGATTTCCAATGGAAAGGACTGCTAATTGGGGAGGCAATGTTGCTTAATTGGGACACCTGCGGGTAATTAAAAGCTCTCTCCCAGTGGCCTTTCCTGCTTCTGACTCTGGGAGGTGAAGGCATTTCGAGGGATCCAGGCATTCTCAGGTCCTGTTCTTAGTTCTCCTTCGCCCTCTGTCCAAACTCAGCGAGGTCCTCCTGTCTGTCCTCTGGCATGTTGTTCTTAGAGTGCCGTCCTCCACAGACTGAGGCCTCAGTGAGTTAAGGTCTCTGGATCTCAACAGCTCTTGGGGAAACTCATGAGCTCACTAGAAAGGGAAAACCAGGCAACGACCGTTGGATGTGGTCACCTGTGATCTCAGAATTCAGAGGGGCAGAGATTCAAAGGTAACTCTAGTTGTAGAGCAACTTTGAGACTAGCCTGGGAATAAAAAGATAAAGATATCAAGGTCATATGATAGCACCCAAGGAGTCCCAGTCCTGTGCCAGAAACTTGTTGCAGATGGCACTTGGCTTGGAGAGAGGTGCCCTGCTCCAACATGGGAGGCCCCGAGAGATCCTCTGGATTAGCTGTGAATAGTGATTTTTGCTTCTGCTGGGATTGTGATATCAGTTTCCTCAACTCCATCCCTTAAATAGGAGTGACTGTACTTGATTACAAGATACTACTACGGGGATGACTACACAATTATGAGACATGAAAAGGGCCTTTCCTCTGTAGGAGTTAGAGGGGAAGGGTGAAAGGTTTGTTTGTTTTGGCAAAAGTGTCTCGCTCAGGGTGACTGTGAATTCAGCCCTCTTGTCTCAGTCCATGGGGCAGGCAGGTCTGTAAACCAACTCTTGGTGTTCTGTGCTCTGGGTCCTACTGGCCAATGAAGAGGTGCTCTGACCACAGCAGGGTTCAATGAAAGCACTGGAGAGCAGTGGCTGGCGCTTAGCACAACGTGTTGAGGGGTCAGTTAGTGCTGTCTGGGCTGGGGAAGAAAGAGTGCCAGGTGGAGAGAACAGGGCACACAGCCCTCTGGAACATTCTGGGAGTTGTTGCTGGCATGTGTTTCTGTTGGGCAGTGTGTGGAAGGAGAAGAGTTTGGGGTCTGGGGTAGCAGAGGTTACATGGAGGGGCCTCAGAAGCCATGGGTGTTCCTTCAGGGAGCTGATGTAGGTCTTTCTGACATGGGCAGGTAGATGGCTTCTCAGCAGTGAGAGGACAGTGTGAGGAAAGTCTCTTGTCTGGTAGCAAAAAAGAAGGAAGACGGCTACTTGGATAGTCCCAGAGATGGGTGACAAGCTCCCAAGCTCAGGCAATGGCAGTGAGAACCAGTGAGAGATACTGTGAGTGTGTTTCAGGGTTTGCTCCTCTGAGGATGCTGGAATCAAGGCTTGGCCAGCATCCCTGCTTCTCTGGCAGCCAATGGCCCCTTGCTCACACTTCCTTCCCTCCCCTCCCCTCTCATTAAGCAGATAGGCTCCACAGATTGCAATGGAAACACTGAGGGAATCCTGAGACTCCCACCCAATGTCCCCTAACAATAGGGGTGAACTGGGATAAGGATTCAGGGCCTCCCGACAGGAAGCAAGCTCGGTGCTCCAGTTTCAGCTCCAAGAGGAGGCAGGATTGAAGGGCAGTCAGGCTGGGAGCATATGGATGAGTTGGAACATGGGTAACTGCCACTTTGACTGTGACAGCCATTTCACGTTCTTTCCTTTCCTTGTGGTTTGGGTGGCAGGCACAGCATTCATGTGCAATGAGTAAGGTAGGTCCCATTTCAAGTCTTTCCTGAAAAGCCGTTCCCAAGAGGTGGGTCACCTAAAAGGCTCAGTACCAGCTACTGGGGCTGATGCATAGTCTCGGGATGGAATCTGTTACCTTCTAGCCCCATCAGAACCAACTTTAGTGTTGAAGAGTGTTGAAGTGTTTGGCTGTGATTTTCTGTAAAGAGCTTCTGTGAATAGCCACTTTGGAGAGGACCAGTTCACGTGGTTGAGGTCAGCTAAGGGGAAGAGCTTCTTTTTTTCCTAAACCTTCAACTGGTCCAGGCTTCCTCTCCTGGCCCTCACGGCACAAATTGGCTGTGTCATCCCTCAGCACAGAATGCCTTAGACTGAGCCTGGGAATGTTTTCTGAATTCTCATTCTGAAGTTAGAGTTCAGTCCTTTTGAAGTCCTACTGAAGAAGAACGGGAGTCTGGAAAGGGCTTTTTCTCGTGTGGGAGACCACTGTGGCCTGTTTTTCCTGAGTGGCCTCCGGAGCGGGACCTGTTTCTTCCCCTGGCTTCCGTGTCTCTGTGAGCAGCGAACGGCAGCGGTTCCCTGGTGCCAACCTTACCTCTGACCTCTGAGATGGACTTCTCCAGCGTTTGCAGCGAACGGCAGCGGTTCCCTGGTGCCAACTTTACCTCTGACCTCTGAGATGGACTTCTCCAGCGTTTGCAGCGAACGGCAGCGGTTCCCTGGTGCCAACCTTACCTCTGACCTCTGAGACGGACTTCTCCAGCGTTTGCAAAGCTGTGCTGCTACCTGGTACACATCTGCTGGGTGAACGAGTTCATGGGCTTTATCTCAGTGAGGTATTTCCCCCAAGAGAAAGAAGAAGCCCAGCTTTTAAATCTGTGGGTTGTGATCCATTAAGGGCTGTCACAACTGAGTGCAGGTACCATGAACACTTTGGCGAGTAGTAAAAAGGTTTCTCAACACAAAACGACCAAAACTGAACTCAGAATCAAGCATGGTGTGACTCCTAGGTACTCCCAGAAGCACTCAGCTCTGCTGCATTTGGAACACCTCAGCTCAGGTTTGTCGCTACACCCTATGACTTGTACTTATTTTTATTGCATGTATAAACATCTTTCTCTTCTGATAGGAACATAATCATTTAATTATGAAAAAAATCCTTTCATTATTTCTCTACTGTCAGTCTTCACATGTAAATAGCGAATTAGACTGTCTTTGGCTTGTCTAGTGTTAAGATATTTGATTTTTAAAAAATCGCTGTTTGAGCTGCTGACTTGAGCTTCTTAAAACATTAAGTGATTTCTGGCTTAAAATTAGGACAGAATTTCCAACAATTTCTGAACTGGTTGTGTAGGCATAAATTTTTCTCAACCTATTTTAATAATAACCTCCCTCTTGGCCACCTCCCACCAGAGGTAGTGGAAGAGAAAAGTTATTAGGTAGTGGGAAAAGTAGACCTATTGAGAAATAGTTCTTTGGGGGAGGGTCCAACCTTGTTGGCAGGATATCAACAGTTCAGTCCTCTGGAGAAACACCAACACGAACCAGCAGCTGCAGTTCAGTCCACTCAGCAGGTACCGCACAGGAATCAGCAAGGGCAGATCAATCCAGAAGAAACTGTGAGGCTTTCCAAACAGCCCGAGTCTACCCTGGAAGCAGCAAAAAGCCACAGGAACCTCACAAGAAGTTCTTTGGTGAGTTTCTCTCTATGACATCACCACAAGCAAAGATGGACAATGCAATGTAAGGCGAACCAATGTAGGCACGCCACCAGCGAAGAACAGAGAGGCAGAGCAAAGCAAACCAATGCTCGAGCTCCCAATGTTGTGGGCGTCATATTTATATTCCTTCCAAATATCATGCGTCCTTTCACATGTCTACTACAGCAAAACACCCTTTCACTTGTATCTGCTTCAGGAGAACATTCTTTCACGTGTCTGATTTAGCAAGACATCCTTTCACCTGTGTGCCCCAGCAAAACATCATGTGACATAACTGACTTTCCAAAGAAACCAGAAGTTTCCACTTCATGATTGTCTTAGTTACTTCTTGATTTGTGTGACAAAAAAACCCACGATTAAGGCAACTAATCCGAGAAAGTGTTTAATTTGGGGCTCACTGTTGGGGTCTGGGGATCACCACCAAACCACTCAGTCATCAATTTCAGCCACATAGGGATGGTTTATTGAATGGCCCACCCCAAGACTGATCCATCTAGGACACAAGTCAGAGTCCGTAGCTGACTGTGATGTTGAGTCAAGATCCAATTGAGTTTTTAAATATGAGAGCTACCAACATCTGTGCCAAGTTATGCCACCAATTAGGATTTAGGGACAGGGGACTTTCTTAGGAACCTGCCTTTGTTGTGCATGTGTCCTGCTCCCATTGGTTGGGGTATTCAACTGTGCCAGGGGACTTGCCTTGTCTAATAGTCATGTCCTAACTTCTCTACCAAGATGGGACTTGTCTAATATTGTCTAATATCTTAACTTGCCAACCAGGATCTCAGTTACCTATGCACATGTCTCTTCCTGACAAGTAGGATATAAGTTCTCTGGGGAGGGCTTGGGAACTTAAACTTTACTAGACCTCTACTCAAATGGAAGTTTTATACCAAATAGTTTCTTTATTTTTTTTTCCCTTGTTCCGGTCAACCACACACGCTCCGCTCGACCCTGCTCGCTTCAGCCGGCTTGGTTCGCTCTGGCCAGTCCCACTCACTCCGGCCGCCCCCGTACAGCCCCACTCCGGCTGGCCCCGCTCGCTCCAGTTGGCCCCACTTGCTCCGATCAGCTCCGCTTGCTCCGGTTGGCCCGCTCGCTCAGGACAGCCTCACTTGCTCCAGACAGCCCTGCTTGCTCTGGTCCAAGGATTCATTTTTATTCTTCTTCTTCATAAGTACGCTGTAGCTGACTTCAGACACACCAGAGGAGGGCGTCAGATCTCATTACGGGTGGTTGTAAGCCACCATGTGGTTGCTGGTTGAACTCATCACCTTCGGAAGAGCAGTCAGGTGCTCTTACCCGCTGAACCATCTCACCAGCCCCACCAAATAGTTTCTTATGTTACGGTCCATCCCAGGGGTAGCATATAAAACCAAATACCATAAAAATCTCACACACAGGTGCAGGAAGTGCTGCTGGGTGGTTAGTGCAGGTCCAAGCTTATTGTGACTATACAAAGCAGTTCTAACTGACTTCTGTTGTGAGTGCATAGACTCTGACAGAATGTACAACCAACTTGGGCATGAGAAACCTTTCTAGTAACAGCAGAAACAACATATGGGGAAAGTTTCCTTGTGACATTAGTAACAGCACAAAATGGCAGGCTAGACAGGTAACAGTTACATAGACCTTAACATTTTGCCTAGGACTTAACATTCCATCTAGGCCTTAATATTTTACCTAGGCCTTAACACCCACAATTTCACAAGTCCACGACTATCACGGTGGGGAGCATGGCAGCAGACAATCAGGCATGGTACTGGAGCAGCAATTGAGAAATTACATCTCAGTCACAAACACAAAGTAAGAGGTAACTGAGAATCACATGGGCTTTTGAAAACCCAAAGCCCATCCCCAGTGACACACCTCCTCCAACAAGGTCAAACATTTCCTAATTCTTCCTAAACAGTTCTACCAGCGGGGGACCAAGCATTCAGACATACCAGCCTACAGCGGATGTTCTCATCCAAGCTGCCACACTGGTCCTAAACATGTTTTTTGTCATTTGGTATTAGGTGTGTATATGAAGTGACATTCTCAGCACTGACATCCATAGAATAAAAATATCAGTTGGCTCTGAAAAACATTGAAGTTTCTCTGTGTCCTGCAGAATCAGATTTTCAGCTGGGATTTCATTCTTTAGGTAAAAATGAATAAGCACGTCCATCTCAACAGTATGCAAATATGCTTTCATTTTTGAAAATAAGTTATAAAATGATAAAACAGGTGTAGAAAGCTTAAAATATTAATTCGCATGCTTATTTGTTGTATCTATGTATATATGGTGCATGCCTGTGCATGCAAATGTGTGTATGTGTGCGAGAAACCAGGCTGAGGGAAACCAGGCCTTTAACAGCTCCCACCTGAGAGCCAATTAACCATTTGTTGGGAGCTGAGTCACCTTCCTCTTTCACACAAGGTTGCTCCTCAGAACCGGATGGTCTTTTTGCACTGAACTGACACCTAGGACTGTTAAGGAAGAACCAGCATTCCCAGATATGCAGGCACCAGGACTCTGAAATAAATCACAGGATGTCTCAAGCCTGCCATTTACACCCTCCCATATGTCCTTCACTTTGAAGTCTTTGTTCTCCCTCCTCAGTTCCCCTTCCCCCCTCTTTTTGCTGTGTGTATATAACTGGGTATTGTGCCTTAGTAAAGTGAGACCGTGACAAAAGCCTCCCAACGCATGGTCTCGCTCCTTCTCCCTGCCCGATTCTCTCTTTCAGACACAGGTCCTCCTCACTCCCACAGAATAACTAGGTCCTGCTGGACGGGACATATGTGCACATGTGTGCACACATGTGTATGTGTACATGTGTGTGCACACATGTGCATGTGTACACGTGTGTGTGCACACATGTGTATGTGCACATGTGTGTATGTGTACATGTGTGTGTGCACACGTGTGTAGGGGTACATCAGAGGTTGCAGTTGGATGTCATCCTCAGTTCTCCACCTTTTGAGACAGCATCTCTCCCTGAAAACTTGAAGCTTAGCATTTTGGCTAGACACCCCAGGATCTGCCTGTGCCTGTCTGGCTATCTGGTGCTGGAATGTCAGACACTTCCCACCCTGCTTGGCCTTTATTGCACATGCTGGGGACCTGACCGAGGTCTCCGTGCTTGCACAACACTGCTGCCTGAGCCATCTCCCAAGTCCAAGGACTGTTTGTAAAATAGATTTATGAATTATTTTCATAAAATGATTCATGTTTCATAAAACAAATTAATAAATTATCCATCTATTTTATATACCTCTGTGTCCAGGGTCACTTCCTTGGAATGAGAAGCCCTGCTGTGAAGTGCATTCCTGACCATCTTCCCCATCTATGGAAAGAGTTTCCCTGAGTAGGTAGCCTCCCCTGTGCGTAGCAAAGAATCCAACTCCCTTACCATGGCCTACATGGTCTGGCCCAGGGTTCTAATACATCCCCATCGCTGGCTCTGGTCAACAGCACTAGCAGCTGTCACAGTCCCATCCCACGGACACAGTACCATCCGTGCGTTTGACTGCGGTGTTCTTCTCTTCCGATCCGGCAAACTCTTACTCATCTCAAACTGGTCTGGGAATCCCTCGCTGACCATCGCTCTACGTTGGCAGCTGAGGAGGGAAGAGCTGGTGGGCATTCCCTGCAGTTGAGATTCGCCCACGTCTAGTCAGTCCCAGGAATACTGACGGCTGCAATGCTTATAGAACTTTGTTGCTCCTACTCTTCAGAAGCCATGCGTTTGGGCAAAGACTCCTAGGTGTTAGGATCCTTGAATCCATGGTGCTTTTCCCTCCTCATCCTCTCAGAGTCCTGAAAACACTGTGGTGGTTTCTCCTGTTTGTGCAGGGCTGGTGGGCTGGAGCTGTCAAGACAGAAGAGCAAGAGCCTGTTTGGCCAAATTGGAGGCTAGAGAACAGTCTGCTCGGCAGGGCTATCTGTTGATAAAATAGCTGGAGCCAGCTGTGAGGGGTCATTCATCTCAATTAGATCTGATTCTGACGTGATTGGATTTGGGCCGAGGCTGTCCACACCAAGCCTGGCCCACTTGGTGGTCTCTTCTATACCAGGATTGTATCCACAAGCTAGTGTCCACACCTGAGAGAACATGCTCAGGTACCTCAGGGAAAGAGATGTGATACCATAGCTATCGTGGGTCCCAGGCCAAGCCGGTTTCCAGGAAGATGTGCCGTTCACTTGGGAGAAGTTATCAACCACTAAAATTATGGTATTTATGTTACTCTGCAAAGTGCTGCTTTTATCATATTCCCAGAGAGGCTGCGTTGGGAGAAAAGTTGGCTCTCAGGGTTGAGCCAGGGGAAAAGGCTAGCAGCCCAGATTCCCAGCCCCTATTGAGGGCCAGGTGGACTCCTCATCAGATAGGAGAATTGGTCTGGCTTGGTGGATGTTCAAGGCTCCTGCTATTGAAAATTATGGCTCAGCCAGTTGTTATGGTAGGGAAGAATGAAGGGACATGCATTTGTGGGCCAGGCCAGCCTGACTTCAGGTAGCAAAGGGCTGGTAGCTATTAGTGATGTTGTGGTACAAGACGTATCAGGGGTATCACTGCTCTGAAACATAACGAAGTCTTGAAGTTCAGGTGAGAGATGAATGGGTACATGCTGGACAATACGTTTATGAGTTATAAAGAAGCATTTGTTCACAGAACAGAAAACATTACAAATGCTTCAGAAACAGTTAACTGCCTTCAGTATTTGTAATTTAAAAATATTGCCTCAGTATTTATAAATTATACCCTAATACTCCTTTCTTCATTAATTTTGGACATTATTAGATTTCCTTAGAGATGAGCAGGTTTGGGTTGATTGCATACTACTTCCTGCTCCCCCTCCACCCCCAACCTTACTACTACTTTTTCATTTTCTAGTAAATTACAGTCACAATGTGATTGGGTTGAAGTATGACTCTATGGTAATTTAATTATGATTGTGTAAATTTAGCTCACGGATAAGCCAAGTATCACCACTCTTCTCTTTCTTTCAGGATGTTTACTGTGTTTTCCCAAGACTATATATCTTTTTGTCTCTTCATTTTCTACTACTAATTTATTTTGTTTTTTTTATTACAGATCTTCATAGTTTTATCAAATCTTTAAAAAATGCACATATATAGTGTTTTAAATTGCTTTCCTGTTGCTGTGATAAACACTATAACCAGAAGCAACTTGGAGAGGGGAGATTTATTTCATCTTACAAGTTGTAGCTCTTGATTAAGGGAAGCCAAGCCAAGACCTCAAGGAAGGAGCTTAGAGTAGAAAGCACAGGGAACACTATTTATCGGCTCTCGCCCCCTCCCTGGTGCATGTTCAGCTTCCTTTCTTATATAGCCCAGACCCACCTGCCTAGGGATGCTGCTGCCCATGGTGGGCTGGGCCTTCCTACGTCAATTAGTAATCAGAAAAAAAAGTCTTATGGACATGATTATGGGCCTATCTGATGGAGGCAGTTCTGTCTGCCCAACGGTGTCAGGTTTACAGCCACAATTAGCCACCACATGGATATCCTGTGCATCTGGTGATGTTTTCTCTTAGAGCTCTCTTTCCTAGACACTTTCATCTTCCTGTTTTTAGTTTCATTTTTCAGTCCTGCAACATAGAATCACTGGTGGTAGTGCATCTCTTCCTCCTGCTTTAGGTTTTCTTTCTATTCTCTGGTTTTGAGCTCTTTTAAGTCTGAAATATATTGATGCTCACTCAGAAAAAGCTTTAGATTGCTATACAGTCGAAGTACTCCACTGCTGCACAAAGGAAAGCTTAGCTGGCTATAAAAGCAAAGTACTCTCTTGAAGCCTTTTGCTTTGCATATTCAATTCTTGGAACACAAATGGTAGTTTAGCTGGCTAAAAACTCCAAGTAATCCATTAAAGCCTTTACATATTCAATTCAATCCATTTCTTTGGTCTATCTACAAAAGAGGAACATAAGGTGAAAAATATTTTCAGGGTAAATTTTTTTCTTCCAATGATTCCATTGAATTTTTAATTTGTACCTATTTTTTTTCATTTTAAAGTTCTTCTTGAACTCTATTTTCTTAAAAATGTCAAAATCTTTTTATTCCTGAATGAAATATTATATATTTTATAAGTAAATTAAAACGTACATCTTTTTCTCTGTTTCGTTCTTCTTTTCATACTGGAGGATTTTGTCAAATGTTAGTTGATCAGCTGTTGTTTGCTGAAAGGTGTTTGGAGGGAAGAAAGAGAGAGGTGGGGGGAGAGGGAGGGGAGAGGGGGAGAGAGGAAGTTGGGGTGGGGAAGGAGAAGGGAGAGAGGAGGTTGGGGTGGGGAAGGAGAAGGGAGAGAGGAGGTTGGGGTGGGGAAGGAGAAGGGAGAGAGGAGGTTGGGGTGGGAAGGAGAAGGGAGAGAGCTACTGAGACTGATCAATTAGTTGGATTTACTGCAATGACAACAACAAACATAAATGTCTGGCTATCTGGTTATCTTGACATCTTTGCTGTAGATAACAATTATCTCATTTCCAATCTGGGAAAAGAATGATTCATTTCTATCTTGTTTGAGACTGAGGTAGAAGATGAGGCCAGCAGATACTAATTCCTTATATCTAATGTACTAATGTAGTCTCAATGCCAGAATCTCCTTAGCCCCATTTGAGAACAAACCTTTGGTTCCCTCGGGAATGAGTGGGTGGAGTGAGTCTCCCGGCTGTGTAGGCTGGGGAGAGAAGCTTGGAGCATGACGTCTCTGCACAGCAGCTTTCAGTAAATCCCCTGGTTTCAGAGCTCAGCCTCAAGTTCCCTACCTCCTGCCTTTCAGTGCATAGAGAACTTTAATAATTGAGCCTGCCTGGGACTGACTGTCTGTCTGTCTGTCTGTCTGTCTCTCTCTCTCTCTCTCTGTAGTGAGGGGTGGGGAGGGAGGAATTAACTTACTTAAACTATAGCTTTCTCTCTCTTGAAGGTGATATCTCTCTCTTGAAGATGATATCTCTTCTGCCCTGCTTTTGACATTACAGATCCTCTACCCTTCATCTCTCTTCCTAAAGGTTATAGTTTTTTTTTTTTAATTTTTCATTAGTGGACAATATAAAAATCCTTAGTAGTATTTAAGTAGACTTTTCAGAGGGAAAAATGATAAATTGTTATCAATCAGTTATATCTACCAAGTGGTTAAATATAAACATAAAGAGACATTTATGTTTTTGTTATTTTAAAGAATTGACCACACACATGATTGGCCCAGGTCCATATTGGGACCTGGAATGTGTTGCTTTTGCCTCACAAAATAAGTCACATATTTTTTTCTCAAAACTGTATACACCTTATGCCTTTTCTGCAATAATAGGCCTTTGTTCCTTTCTCTAGAATCTAATATTCAACTACTTGTAAAATTATGGAATTGCACATAAGCATAGCAAAGCTATTGAACAACCATTAGATGAGGAGGGCTCACCAACTAATAGCCTTGAAATATTTCCCCATCACTTAAGAAAGTACAGCTTTGAACTCTTTAAGGGACAGTAACTCATATCTAATCCTTCCCTTCTGGAGGCTAGTCTGGTGCCTAGACACAGCAGGTACTCAGTTAGAGGACCCAAACTGAGTAGCAGGAAGCACACAGACAATTTTATAGTCTGTAGAAATTTCAAGGGTTCCAATGTTTTAACTCTTTAGTAAAAACAAACAGTAGCAACCTTGCAAGCCACAAATCCCAAGGAGTTCACAGATTCATAGAATCTCGCAAACCACAAATCCCATGGAGTGTTGGACCTTTTAGGACCATGTGCATGAGAAATCTGTCTGTTTGATCCATGCGACTTTTTCTGGGGAGGAGTTTTCATACCACCAAAAGCTTAAGAGTCACTGAATTCAGTAAGCTTGACTTCTGCCTACAGGTCCAGCTAGTGGGTACTCTGAGGAGGGCAGTGCTGTCTGAGCAGGGGTGGAGGGTTGTGCTTACTGCTTCGGAGGGCCCAGTCTGGCTCTGCTGAGTTTGTCGTCATTCTTAGCAGGTGACCACACAGCTTTGCGTACAGGATTTCATTACCGAGCAACATATTCTGAGCTCAGTACATGAACCTGAAGCTCCAGCTCAGCCAAGGACACACGCACATTCCTGATTAACTGGATTGATGGAGAATCCTGCTCATAAACATGAGCAACCATTAGGTGTATTTTAGTTGTATTTACTTGTAAATTATAAGTGATTATCTAATAATGTTTTTTTCTTTTAAAAAAACAGGCTCTTGAAAGCATTGCTTTAATGAAAATAAAACTCAGAGCAGATGTGGTAGTGGTATGTAAAAAGCAAACTGTAATTAAGAGTTTGCAATTATTCCCAATTAGGCATTTGGAATGCCAGAGTCACAACCCCAGGCAAGTCAAGACAGGCAAGGGAGGATCAGGCTGAAGACTAGAGTCAGCCATGGGAGGTCAGACAGCCATGGGGACAGACAGCCATGGGAGGACAGACAGCCATGAGGGGACAGACAGTCATGGAGGGACAGACAGCAATGGGAACAGACATCCATGGGGGGACAGAGAGCCATGGGAGGACAAACAGCAATGGGGACAGACAACCATGAGGGAACAGAGAGCCATGGGAGGAGAGATAGCCATGGAAGGACAGACAGCCATGGGAGGACAGAGAGCCATGGGGACACACAGCCATGGGGGGCAGACAACCAAGGGAAGACAGACAGCAATGGGGCCAGACAGCCATGGAGGAACAGATAGCCATGGGGGACAGACAGCCACGGGGGCGGGGGCAGACAGCCAAGGGAGAACAGATAGCCATGGGGTGGGGACAGACAGCCACAGGGGAGACAGACAGTCATGGGGGGCAGACAGAGAGCCATATGGGGGATAAACAATAATGGGAAGATAGACAGCCATGGGGAGACAGACAGCCACTGGGGGACAGACAGCCACTGGGGGACAGACAGCCATGGGGACAGACAGTCATGGGAGGACAGACAGCCATGGGAGGACAGACAGTCATGGGGGGCAGACAGAGAGCCATATGAGGGATAAACAATAATGGGAAGATAGACAGCCATGGGAGGACAGACAGCCATGGGGAGACAGACAGCCACTGGGGGACAAACAGCCATTGGGGGACAGACAGTCATGGGAGGACAGACAGCCATGGTAGGACAGATAGTCATGGGGAGACAGACAGCCATGGGAGGAAAGACAATCATGGGAGGACAGACAGCCACAGGAGGACAGATAGCCATGGAAGACAGACAGGGGTTAGCTTAGGCATGATTCAGTTGAAGCACTCACCACAGAGCAGCTCTTCTGGTGTCTGACGATTACTTGTGGTTAGATGGTGCTGGGAAGGCCCCAGATTCTCATGCTTGGAGAGAAAGAAAGCTGACCCACAGGAAGCTGTTTCCATGAAGACTAACCCTGAAGAACCAATTCCTCTTAAAAGTGGAGTCCACCTAAGGGCCAGTCAGAGGCCTGTCCTTCTCCTAGGGCTCTCAGAAACCTAAGTTTCCAGGCCTCCCAAGTCCTACCAATTTTCACATTTAGCATGATCAGGGTTCTGTGCTCCTCACAAAGAAACTCAACCTAGCCTTTGGTACAGTTTGCCAATGCCTATAAGTGAGGGGGTTGGTCCTTCTGGTAATATTATTATGCCTGAAATTGAGTAACAGTGGTGTTTGGCTCAGTGTGGGAATCAAAGTCCCACTGTGTACCTGGTAGACTTACTGGCTGGAGGTACATTGCATGTGCAGAGCTATAGTAGAATATAGTTAGCAGTTCACAGCAATGGACTTCAACACTTGAATTTTAGCTAGCAGTGCAGGCACTGATACAAGTCCACTGGAGGATTGTGAATGGAAAAAAAAAAAAAAAAAGAGACCTGGCCAGAGTTACCCTTTGGAAGATGCATTAGACATTCTGCTTGTGGGTTATGACAGGTTGGGGAAGCTTGGGGACAGGAAGATGTCCTGGTGACCACTCCTGCAGTTCAGGGCAGAGCAGTGATGACCTGGGAAGCAGGCTGACCATGCCCAGTAGACTGATGATCAGCAGAGGGTCCGGGTACCTAGCGGGGTGGTATGGTACAGGGGATTGAGGAGAAGGAGGGCCAGGTCAGCGATGTTGGGGTTTGAAGATTTTGAGATTAGATATTTAGCAGAGAATAGAAGAAGAGGAAAGATGAATGTTTGAAAATTGAGAGTAAGAGAGACACAGACAGAGAGACAGAGACAGTGAGAGGCACACAGAGAGTATTCTTGCTTGGGATAAGTCTTGGTCTTTGGGAGAATATCTATCTCTGGGAGAGTCCAGCAAGCATTAGGAATATCAGAGTCCAGTGAACAGGACCAGTTTCATTGGTTGGTTCAGAAAACATTGGGACTTCCAGTGCTGAGCTCAATTATTTTCTAAGACAGGATACATCATTGCCTCCAAGAGTCTTACCACCTAGTGGGGAGATAGACAGATATAAAGTAACATCACAAAATATGGCAGGTGCTGGACAGGCTGGGCCAGGGGGTCAGGGACTTTGGGAACAGTCATGTACATAGGTCATAGAAGAAGTTTTGGGTTTTCTGGAAGGACTGCGGCCAGATGAATTCTGAGGTCGAATGGGAACATGTACGGGCTTCTTAGTTCTGGATGGACAGAAGAATCACTGGGGAGTCCTGGTTTACACTGACCAATTAAATCAGACTCTCATCAGGGATGGAATGTGGGGCCCCGGCCCAGTAGAAGAAAAGGGAAAAGGGAATTGGATAGAGGAGGGCATGCTGGATGTGTTAAGCGTCAACGTTTCCGGGAGCATGAGAGCATGTGTGAGGGGTCTCCCGCCAGAGGTTTTTATTGTTAGGGGCCCAGCTTACATGTCTGAGAAATGTTAGCTCACAAGACTGAATTCAGGGAGGTGATGGAGAGAAGGTTAGCACGGGGCAGTGATACACACTTGGGCTCTGTCTCTAGGACTGTGGGACGCGATGCGATTAAAGGGTTCTCACTAGGGAGAGCAATGCATTCCAAAGTGACCCATCTCTCACTTGCAGCATAGGTGGCCTGTGGCAGAGAGATCACTGCTGCAGTGAGGGTCCACATGGGAGGTGACACAGCTCAGGCAAAGGGCCAGGGGGTGTATTAGTCAGGCTTCTATTCCTGCACAAACATCATGACCAAGAAGCAAGTTGGGGAGGAAAGGGTTTATTCAGCTTATACTTCCATACTGCTGTTCATCACTAAGGAAGTCAGGACTGGAACTCAAGCAGGTCAGGAAGCAGGAGCTGATGCAGAGGCCATGGAGGGATGTTCCTTACTGCCTTGCTTCCCCTGGCTTGGTCAGCCTGCTCTCTTATAGAACCCAAGACTACCAGCCCAGAGATGGTCCCACCCACAAGGGACCTTTCCCCCTTGATCACTAATTGAGAAAATGCCTTATAGCTGGATCTCATGGAGGCATTTCCTCAACTGAAGCTCCTTTCTCTGTGATAACTCCAGCTGTGTCAAGTTGACACAAAACTAGCCAGTACAGGGGGTGAAAGGTAAGGGTAAGGGACACGCCAGGGCTGGCCATGAACCTTGACCACTTCCCTTGGCTTTTATCTTATGTGCTCAATTTGTGATGGGTCTCTACACAGGAGAACGAATTCATGGCCTTGGGAGCGTCTCTCCTACCTCGTCCGTGTTTCCAACTGGAGGCTGAGCATTTAATCACTCAGGCGCAGGCAAGAGAAGCCTCCGGAATCTTTCTTAAATCAAGGCACCGCTTGGGCTTCCTGATCCCCTAGATGCAAAAATAGCAGAACAGATGTGTCTAATCCTCTGAGAGAAAATTTCCTTTCAGTTGATATCAAACGTAAATGCTGGGGCCCCGGAGGGAATGTTCAGAAAGTTGTGGCCTGGAAAGCATTTCTTTAACGAGTGGATGGTGCATAAGGGCATCTTCGCCTCTGATGTGCTTCTGGTTTTACCCTGCAGTGTTTGTGGATCCTAGGCTCTTGAACGTTTTCCTCATGGCTGACACTTTCTTCTCAGAAGGTTCCCTGCTCCTCTGGGGGCTCTCAGGTGGCTTGTAATGGTTTGTTCTGGAGACTTAGAATTGGGGCCCAGTTACCAACTAATATCACCACGGGAATTACTTCTGATAGTCACTGATGTTGCATAGCAGATATACTCTATCGAGTATGCATCTCATTTTCTACTTCCGTGTTTGTAACACAGGCCTCCTATAGGTTCCCAAGTTCTCCGCCCCTGTGTGGAGGTTGAGAAACCCCACCTTATTTCTTTGCTTTCTCTCAGCTAGATTTGAGGCTGGAGGGAAGCTCAGGTCTCAAATTCTAAGGTGTAGCTTTCATTTGGTGCGTGTCCTCATTTTACCAGTATGGTGGGTACCCATGAACAATCCTTCTCCTGTCTTACCTCCCTGGCTATGCTTGAGAAAGTACCAGGCACCAGGTTTCAGGCAGTGCCAAGGCCTGGGGAAGGTTCTTACCACTGCTCCACCCACCATTCTAGGCCATTCAGTCCTGCAGACCTGCTGCTTGCAGTTTCCTTGCTACATTTGAAGCTCTCAAGCCAAATGTGTCACCCGACGCACCAAAGTGGTTGTTCCCATTGAGCATGGACCCAGTAGGCATTTATCAAGAGAAACAGGATACTCTGTGTCAGTCCTGAATGACCAGTTTGTTCAGCCAGCTTATTCACCGGGTCTGTATGTAAATAGGCGAGCAATCTACAAAGAAGATCAAACATCAGATAGACCAAGAATTAAGAGAAGCAGAGGGCCATTTAGGGCAGAGGGGTTTGGTAAACCTGTGTGTGAAACGTGGGCTCATTTGAGCGATCGCTTTGGTGAGAAAGTAACCCCGATTCCACATAAGACCTAGGCAGCCAACCCCACAGCCAACAGGAAGTAGACCCACCGGAAGTCAACCGCACAGCCAATAGGAAGTAGAATCACTAGAAGAAAGAGCCCGCTTGAGCCATTGAACTCTGAAGGACTTGAAGCTCTGAAAACTCTGCTAGGCTATTTCTGAAGCGCTTCTCACCCCCTGCTGCGGGCCTGGCTAGGTAGTGCGGGCTTTGCAGGTTGTAGCCCCCATGGCGTCACTCCTCTTTGTAACAGCGCTTGGCTTTGAAGTATAATATAACAAGTTCACCTGTCACAGGCCCGAGCAGTTCCTCAGTTGTCGCCCCCAGCTCTACTGCTCCTGCAAAGAGGCACATTAGAATCCAACCCCAGAGAAAAATGGATGTGGAGCCGAGTGAAGACGGCAGGTGCTTTTTATAGCGTTCAGTGGGTTGCCAGGAAAGCATAGCGCTGACAAAACACCTCCGAGGCGGCGGCTTCTCTGGACAGACTGTTTTGAAAGGGATTCAATTCCATTTAAATGATGGTATTTTGAATTTTTTTTCCCACATTCAGCACCCCCTGTCTTCCTTTTTATTTTCTATAGGAAAAACATAAATGTGCATTAAAATTGCCTGGGAAAGTCTAGGCATAAATATTAAAACATTTGGCTGCTGGTTAAAGAGAATTTATGTCTGTAGTTTCTGTTGCAGGATCTTGCTTTTTATTTCTGGCGGTGAAACATTGCCCCAGACTCCATAAGATATCCCTTTTGGTGTTCTCGGTCTTTCTTTAGCAATCCTTCTGCTGTCTGCCTCCTCTACTTCTGTGTCTGGTGGTCCGAGGAACAAAGTATGTATAGTCTACAAAGCAGAGGGCTGAACTCTAAGGCCAGGTGGGCCCAGCAGGTACACAAGCAGGTAAACTCTAAGGCCAGGTGAACCCAGCAGGTGTACAAGCAGGTGAACTCTAAGGCCAGGTGAGCCCAGCAGGTGCACAAGCAGGTAAACTCTAAGGCCAGGTGAGCCCAGCAGGTGTACAAGCAGGTGAACTCTAAGGCCAGGTGAGCCCAGCAGGTGCACAAGCAGGTGAACTCTAGTGCCAGGTGGGCCCAGCAGGTGCAGAAGCAGGTGATCCAGGCTGTGGGGTCTGGGGTGAGCAACGGTGGACTTGACTGTCGGGAAAGGCATCCAGATGCCTGATGGGCAAGGCCTCTGAGGTCTCAAGAGAAGCCAGTTCCAGATTTTAAGGTGAAAGTTATTGCTTCTTAAAAGGACACAAATAGAACCCATGTCTGCTGTGGGGTGGAATAAAGCCCACTGGATTGTGCCCTGGGCTGGCAGCAGCCTCTGCTATGGATGCTCCAGGTCATGAGGAGCCAGAGTTGCTGATGGGAAGGGGTCTCCACAGGCTTGAGGCCTAGTGGCAAGTACCCTCCCTCAGGATTGAGAAACCCTGTCTCAAAAAACCAAATAAATAAATAAATAAATAAAATAAAAAATAAAAAATAATGTCCTTGTCACACGGCAAGGACTGGCTTATCCAGAGAGACAGGATCTGTAGCACTCTTTGTGGTCTTTACTTCAGGCTGGGGGTGGCCTGAATAAGCTGTGTGAATCCTGAAGGTCTTACTCTCCTCTGTGCCCTCTTCTCCTCCCTTCTCTTCTCCCTTCCATAAAGAAATCTTTCTGTGTAGCCCAGGCTGGCTTCAAACACATGCTCATTCTGCCTCAGCCTTCTGAGTACCAGGATTACAGGTGCGTGCCACCACGATCAGTTCTCATCCTTTTTTTTTTTTTCTTAAGTCAAAATTTTAGGTTAGTGTGCAAAGTAAAGGGTTTATCGTGATGTTCTTATATGTGTCATTAGAGTGCGTTCCCATCCCGGACTACATCCCACAGGTCCCTTCCCCACCTCCAACTGGTTCCCTTTCTTCCTCCAATTAATTCCAACTTCAACTCTCCTGGGGACAGATACTCCACCTCCCTCAGGATCTCTTCCTCTCTCTCAGGACCCCTTTGCTAGTTCCATGAATGACACACACACACACACACACACACATACACACACACTCACACAGATTCTTTTAAGCCAGGGACATTATCTTTGACCCACCTACTAGGTTGCTTGAGAGACAAAAGGATGGCCTGAGTAAGTACAGTTAGAGACTGCTGCTTTTCCTCACATGCTGTGAAAGAACTGTGAGCTTGTTCGAGTTGCAGCCTGTACCCACGGAAGTAAGGCTCGGGGCTTTTGCCCACAGCCACCATGCTGTTGTGACTCTTGGAGTCCACCCAGGTGCAGACTGCGGAGGGTGAGGGAGAGGCAGCTGGAACATCCCAGCTCCGCATGCTCTCATGTTATACTCTGAGACATCGGTTTCTTTAAACAGAATATTTAAGCAGTCATTCTCCTGAGTGGTGTTTCGAAGCCAGCGCACTAAGGAGCGCTGCTCTCTAGGATACCGGAAAGAAAGAGGGATTTCCGGTATGAGAGATTTCAGGCTCAGGGTGGGAAACGTTGCTATAAACAGGTTCTTTCTTGTGGGGCTGGCTTGTCATCCCGGCTGCTTGTTTTAAGTGTGCTCACATTCATTATGGAGTGGCGTCTTACTGAAATCTTACTGTTTCCCAGTAAGGTCACATTGGGTCGGGCCACCCAACGCGATCCTTCTCTCTGTAGACCTTTGCGTGTTGCCGCTGAGTGCCAACCCTGGGACAATTGCGAGCCAGAGCACATCGCATCTCAGCCGTCGCCTCCTGACCTTGACGGTCTAGTGAGTCAGGGCTGGCAGTGATAATGATGAAAGTTCACACCCAGCAGAAGACCAGACAGGAGAAAGCCAGGCAGGAAGGATGATCGTGCCCTGGGGATTTGGCATTCACGAGGGAGAGAGGGAGGGTCTGGGGGCGCTGCCAAGGATGGAGTGGCCTGAGATGTGTCAGGGACGGGATGAGATTCCCGATCCAGCACCTATGTGTGCTTCTCAGAAGTGGAGTGAGGGCTAGAGCCTGGGTAGAGAGGGCTGGGACAGGTAGGAGGGGTTGGTGAGGTGGGAGGGGCTGGGACAGGTGGAAGGGGTGGGGCAGGTAGGAGGAGTTGAACAGGTGGTGGGGTGGAGAGGTTGAGGGTGGGGGCTGGAGCAGATGGGAAGAGCTGAGACAGGTGGGAGGGGCTGGGGCAGGTGGGAGGAGCCAGATAGGTGGGAAAGGTGGACAGGTGGGAGGGGTGAAGAGGTGGTCTGGCTGGTTATTCAGAAGCTGATCTCAAGAATTTTTTTTTGGAAAGGGGACAGATCAAGGCCACATATTTTGTTAGTTTTGTTTTGTTGATATGCAATCCTGCTTTGCGGCTCAGGGCAGCGTCGAGGTTTGTGCACCTCCTACCACCCTCAGTCCCCAGTGCTGGGGTGATGGTGCTACACTCTCATGCCCAGCAAGAGGATCTAAAGGAGATTAAGGAGGATGGCAGTGGTGGTTGGTGGTAATTGTGGCCTTCTTAATTTACAGATTGGTACGATGTAGCCTGAAGCCATGGGATCTTCGGGTGGGGGGAAAAGCCCTGTTAGAATATTCTGGAAGTCAATGCTGTCTGTGTGTGTTTCTTGCTGCTGTGCCTCGCAGCCTTGCTATGTGTGCACAGGCTTTTTATGCAGATGCAATGCATTCTGGGAACGGTGTTATTGCTGGCTGCACCTCTGGCGCTGGGAGCCAATCACAGTGTGGTTCTTGTTCTTGTTTGCCCTGGAATCAGGAATTTGATGATTGCACCCCTGGAGAAGCAGCAATTCCTGAATTCCGAATTACTCAGCCAGGGACCATCAAACGCCTACCCTGAGTTCAAACCTCATTCATAAACGTTTATCGGAGATCTTGCGAGGTCTGGGAGATCCTGTGAACAAGATAGAAGCAGCTTTCTACATGGTAAGGAACGGGTGGTAACACGATTGACCTGTTTGAGAGGCATGAGTTCTCACCTCATTCTCAGGCTTTAGGGAAGCGCGCTGTTCCTGGTGAGGAGGAATTAGTTTGCCGGGGAGAGGTAAGGAAGGGTTCCAGAAAAGAGCTGGATGGAAAATTGTGGAGGGGCAAGAACAGCTCTCATTGGTGTGGCCCATCCTGCATGGATGTAGCACGGGTACAGGTCCTGCCAAGGGGACTTGGAAGATCTCCTCTTTCTCCACCACCATTGGAAGAGTTTTCTGTGGTGTATGTACGTGTTCCTAACCAGTTTTGGTCATGATCACCCAGAACATTTACGTCATCTTTTTCTTCTGCGCAGCAGGCACTCTCTCACCAAGCGCAACCTATCTTTCAGCTGTTTCCCATATGAAGGGGGTCGTGGCACCAGATGCCAGCAATCACAGGAGATGATGAGCATACCCCATTAGAGAACGCTTACAGCTGAAGAAGCTATGCGTGGTAACCCGTGCCCTGCGTCCAGTCCCTTGACTAGAACTGCAGTACAAGAGGTCAGCTTTTTTCATTTAACAAAAAGGATGGGGGTAGCGGAGACCTATCGGGTGCAGTGACCTTTCACGGCAGGCAGACTGTGTGCCAACATTGAAACAATTATCGCAAGAGCCCGTGGGCACTGACTTCCTGTTGATAACATGTGGAGCTAATTACCTTGAAGAATTGGTGGCAGACACCGGTGCCAGCAATTAATTGGCCCTCAGGAAAGTCACGCTTGGCTCAGGACCAGGAGTGAAGGAACCAGTCTCCACCAGCACCAAGCCCCTGGGCAGTCCCATCTTCTCCCATCCTCCCGCCACTGTGGAAGCTGCTCCCAGTTCCTCCACTGGAGTTCTGCTGCAATCTCTCAGCCTTTTCAGAGAACCCAAGACTGGATTGGCCAGCCGCACACCACTCTTACTGTTTATAGCCTCCAAGGCCTGCAGGGGAGGATCAGTGGCCAGTTAATAAAACATAGTCTGTGCAGAAAAGGTCAACACCGAAAGGCCTCTACAATATATTCCCTCAGAACGAGAAGACATTAACATTCTGCCTGTGTGCTCCTTTTGGTATTGTCCGAGTTGAGCCATGTGGCCCAGAAATTAATCAGTACTGTGGATTCTTGATGCCTGTGATTTCAACGAAAGAGGTCTGGCGTGTTGTCTCTTCACCCTCGTGGACCGATATGTCCTGGGGCGAGGGGGATGAAGTTGGGAGATGCTCTGTGGTTGTGCTGCTGTGAGCACCAGTCTCTGCTCCATGTACTTCCGTGACAGTTTGTTACGGAGCGTGAATGCCCATGACAGTATGAATTAACCTTCACCCGGGGTGGCTGTGCTCCAGGCCCCGCGCCAAGCATTTCACACATGTCACCTTGTTCTGTCCCCACACACTCTCCCAAGTAAATTGTGACCCTTTGTCGGACAGGGGGGCCAGAACCTGGCAAGTTTAACAACGTGGCAGGTTTATCCACCTAGAGCATGGAGAGCCAGGATTTGAACTCACAGGGTTTGACGCCAGAACCTCTGTTAGTCCCTCTGCCCTGCAGATCCTAAGTGGTACAGGACAGGGGCTTACACCTGCCTTGTTGACTTCTAGGTAGTGTCCCCAGCAGAAGATGGGCATGTAGTGGGTGGTCTTGAAGAGTTTAAGTGAATGTGTTAGGGGTTGGACTTGTGCACTGTGTATTCAGATGCTGGTGTCTGTGCCCAGAGATCTCATTACAGTCAGGATGCCAGCACTGTCATGATTATTGAACTATCTCCTGTATTGGTGTTGTATAAGGAATGCTCCCCAATTATCTCTGATTAATTAAGAAAGAGCTGATGAGCCTATGGCTTGGCAGAGGAGATAGGAAGGCTGGACTACAGAGCTCTGGGGAAGGTCCCAGAGAAAGAAGGTAGAAGGACCATGAGGAGAGAAGAGGTGACCATGAGGCAGAGGGTCCAGGAGGAGTTGTGATAAGCAGATTGCCAAGGGCATCTTCATGATGACATACATGGACCAGAAAGAGGCAGGGCAAGACCAGATTGGAAAGTAGTGTGGCATTTGTCTGGGCATTAGCACTCTTGGAGGGTTGGGATAGCTCCGAACCTGCCCAGCTGAGACTCTCAGCTTGTTAATAAACCTAATAGGTCTCTGTGTCAGGTCTTTGGGAGCTAGAACAGGAACAGATAAGGCTGTCATGGTTGAACCACAGTCTACATGAATGAACGAAACTAAACCCCAGTCTTACATAGTTGTGAGAGCAGGGAGTCTCCCAGTCTTACATAGTTGTGAGAGCAGGGAGTCCCCCTGGACCGTGTTTACCGTCTCTCACCCCCTTTTCTGTGCTGTGCAATCAGGAGGCGTGGTATGCATTGGGGCTGAGGGCATGCTACTGAAGCTAGACGTATGGCAGTGTCTGCCACAAATGGTTCCAGCTGTCAGGAGGAGTTGGTAGTGAGCACCAAGAAACTGTAGGCGCTGAAGTTAACAAACACTGTGTCTTTTTCTTATTTCCCCCGGGATTCAGTTTTCACATGTGTTCAGCCTGGTTCACAATTGCTAGGTAACCAAAAAGTGGGAGAGAGCCTAGACACATGGCTCCCCTTCCAGAAATCACTGCAGAACCTGTTTTCCATGTGAGTGGGTGTGTGCGCGTGCCTGGGTGTGGAGGGGGGGAGGGGACGTCCACTTCCGAGTCCAGCCTGTTTTCCGCGTGCCTGGGTGCGTGCGTGGGGGGCTGTGGGGGAGAGGACGTCCACTCCCGAGTCCAGCATGCTGACTGCTTACCCCTCATTTTCACCATGGGAAGCTGCTCCATTTTGAAAATTTTATTTTATGTAAGCAAATTAGAATGGAGTGAACACTAAGGTAGACCCTGTCTAAGAAGCCATCCATCGCTAACTGGTAGGTAAGTTGGTGGACATTCTTCAAGTATTTGTACTCGCTCAAGTGTGCAGTTTCCCAGTGAGGAAAGCCCTGTGAACGTTCCTTTTGCAATATTACTACCTTTTCCTGTCTTGACACACCGTGGAGATCCTTTCCATGTCAGTGAATATGGTGCTTCATCACTCTTTTTAATGGCTATATAGAACTCTATTGTCTGCTGCTCCATGATTAATTTAGCCTGTCCCTTATAATTCACATTTATCCGCATCCACTCAGCAGCATAATTATCCATTTAATCACCTGTCTCTCCCTCTAGGCTGTGTGCTCATTGAATGCAGGGACATATCTAAAGCCCACAGGCAAACAATAGGCACCCAATAAATGTTTACATGGATAGATGGATAAGTTAGGAGGGAGGAAGGGGTTTGCTTTGTCAGTGCTGTGGATGGTTTCTGGCCATACCTACGTTTTGAACGACAGTCCATTAACCCGGGGCTGGCGAGGGCATCGTGGTGATTGTACAGCTGACAGTGGCTGTGTTTTTAGGGCTCTGACTTTGAATCCCAGTGCTACAAAGAGGAATTAATTCATGGTCTTCCTGAAGGAAAGTCCTTGGTTTCTTGAACCTGTGGGCTGCTGCTCGTGCGGACTGCTCGTCTTTTCCAAAACTACAAAGGTGCCAGAGAGAGGCCTTTTTTCAGTTAGGAAAATGAGGGTAGGCTTCTTGTGGGGGGCACTTTTGGGGGGACCCCAGGGATAATGACCTCTGCCTCTATCTCTCAGGGATCTTGGAGGATGCTTTAGTCCTTCAGCAACTGTGAAGAGAATGAGCCAAAGAGAAGATATAAGCAAAACTCAACAGCCTTTTGGATCCTTACCTGAGAAGAAATGAAATACCGGGCAGCTGCCTGGGTGAGAGGGAGGGAGATATTAGGCTTCTGTGCCCAGCCTTCAGCGTGTCCTTGCCCATTGTCAGCCTCTGTGCTGGCTAGTTTCCTGTCAACTTGACACAAGGGAGGGTCACCCGGGAAAAAGGACTCTCAATGGAGACAACGCTTCCAGGAGATTGGCCTGTGTTCTGCGAGAAAGCAAACGAGCACGCCATGGAAAGCAAGCCAGCAATGAGCACTCCTCCATGGCTTCTGCTTCAGCTTCTGCCTTCAGGGTTTTGCCTAACTTGAGCTCCTGCCCTGACTTCCCACAGTGGTGGCGTCTGACCTGAGAGTAAGGAAACTGAAGTAAACCCTTTCCTTCCCGAGTCACCTTCAGTTGTGATGTTTCATTGCAGCATTAGAAACCATAATGAAAGCAACCTCCTCGAGCTTTTCATCTCAAATTCAAAACCTCTGTCTTTGGAAGAAATGTAATTGAAGTGGTCAAACCTTAATCTCTATCTGCAAAATGGAGCAACACTTACGGCCTCAGAGAACTTGGTATAGATTGATAGTTACTGTCTCTGCGTTGTGGGATTACCTACTTTGCTGTGTTGAAATGTGTGGGGCATTGAGATGGGAGACAAGGACTTCTGCTTTGCCCAGAATGTGCCAAATTCCTATGATCTCATCATCCCAACAGAGTGGTATTGAGGAGTAGGGCTCTTATGGAGGCAAACAAGTCATGAGAGCAGAGTCCTCCTGGGAGCACCAAGGAGTGTATTCAGGACTACAGCTGGAGGACATAGTCCACACACACCACGTACAGGAGTGAGTTCCTAGGGATAATATCTTAAAATGATTTTTATTGTTATATATTTATTTCTCACAGTGATGGTGTCCAAGAAGATATTTGAATATGAATAAGTGTACTGGCTAGTTTTGTGTCAACTTGACACAGCTGGGGTTATCACAGAGAAAGGAGCTTCAGTTGAGGAAATGCCTCTATGAGATCGAACTGTAAGGCATTTTCTCAATTAGTGATCAAGGGGGAAAGGCCCTTTGTGGATGGGACCATCTCTGGGCTGGTAGTTTGGGGGTTCTATAAGAGAGCAGGCTGAGCAAGCCAAGGGAAGCAAGCCAGTAAAGAACATCCCTCCATGGCTTCTGCATCAGCTCCTGCTTTCTGACCTGCTTGAGTTCCAGTCCTGACTTCCTTTGGTGATAACAACAGTGTGGAAATGTAAACTGAATAAACCCTTTCCTCCCCAACTGCTTCTTGGTCATGATGTTTGTGCAGGAATAGAAATCCTGACTAAGACAATAGGTCATGTACTTTGACCATATCCACCCCTCCCCCACTGTTCCTCACCACCTCTTAGTCTCATCCCCTTAATTTTACTTTTATGCTGATGCATAGGAGCGGCGAAAAGGTGAAAGGTTAAAGCAGCTGAGTGTTGCTTTCGCAGCATCCCACTTCCTACCTGTAGTTTTTGATTCTGTAAAAATGGGTGTTTTGAGACAGAGTCTCACTATGTTGCCCATGACAGCCTTGACCTTTCCACCCTCTTGTGTGGATCGCCAGTACTGGGATTACAAGTATACATGACTGGATCCAGAATAAAATTCCCCTTGAATCAAGATTGAGTGAGCCTTAAGTGTGGGTCTGTGGAGTTTTTATGCATCTGATGTTGTGAGTTGGGTAACAGTTGTTCCAATCTTTCCAGATGATTGATTGTTTTCTAAGTTTATTATGATAAGGGAATTTTAACACTTACCACATGATAGAAAATAATAGTATCTATAGAGAATATATTATATTCAAATTTTCCCATACGTTCAGTTACAGAGAATTGGCAATGTGTCCATCACCATAGCACTTGTATGTTTTGAGAAATGGTGTACCCATGTGTAAAGCCTGGTATGATTGTGGATGGTGGACCCCATAGCAACCAGAAGGCTCCACAGATCCGGGATCCCCCCGAGAAGCTTACTCTTCAAGGCAGCGGGGAGACTTGGATATTTTGCCTAAGTTCCTCTAAACTGCTTTCAGTTGGGAATTGCAGGGTGTAGACTTGGGACTTCTCAGAAGTCTGAATCTGAGATAAATAGGGTATTAGCGAGCTTTCAAAAATGTCTCTGTGGTGGTTTGAATGAGAACAGCCTCCATAGATTTTAATACGTGGTCTTTAGGTAGTGGTGCTATTTGAGTGTCACTGCGGAGCTGGCTTTGAAACCTCTCTGCTGTCTGCTGATCTGAATACCTCTCCGGCACCACGTCTGTCTGCATGCCATCATGCTCCCTGCTGTGATGAGACTGGACTAAACCTCTGAACCTGTAAGGCAGCCCCAGTTCATGCTTCCGAGTAAGAATTGCAATGGTCATGCTGTCTCTTCACAGTAACAGAACACTGACTAATGCAGCCTCCGACTGACCCTCTGCAAGTTTGAAGACCTGTTTTGAATACATCCTTCTCAATCACTTTCTTCCTAAAGGGACCATCTCCACCGCACCTCCACCCCCAGTGTAACGAGTGTGTGGCTTTCCAGGGTCCCTTTGTCATGCCTCTTAGGAGATAACACATGTGACACATGTGAAGCACCTAGTATGGGACTTGGCCTGTAGTCCATGATCAGCAAATTTTGTTTTTCTCCTCTTTCGAGTCTGTGTGGCTGCGGAATCAACAGTCTTTCACCAGGTGTAGCAGGGAAATCACAGCAAATGTGGTCTCGCTCAGGAATGGGTCCACCCAACAGAAGGGAGAGACCTATTTAAGTTATTGAAATACCTTCATCCATAAGCACCTACGAATGTTGTTTTGAACTAATAGTCTTATGCACTTTGGCTCCCAAAGTGTTCCATCTTGTGGGGTGGTTAATGTCGCTGGCTAAATCTCTCTCGCTGTCACACACATTAAGAATACAGACTTTTGAAATCTTCTTTTGTTTTAGATTTGCAATGGAGGATTAGATTGCTTGGTTCATTTTTTTTAAAGTCCTTTATCAAAATGTTAAGCTTGGTTAATTTGCATAAAATATTTCCTCTGCAATTTACTCTCTATTACTTTTGAAAGGCAAATTGCCTCTGCTGCCTCTGGGTGGCTGAGACCGCGCGCAAAGCATTAGGGTTTTCCTTCCGGTCTAGGGATGAGAGCCGACTCCGGTTTGAAGCTCAGGGAAATAAATTGGAAACCTTTCCTTGCCCTGACTCTCTGGGTGATCTGTGTGAAGACGGGGAAGAAAGAGAGGTTCAAGGAGAGAGAGTCCAAAGATTGTGGAGAATGTAGAAGCCTGTGGCTGGGGGATGGGCATGCTCAGAGAGTGGATGGGGAAACTCACAATGGCAGCCCTAATGGACACCCCCAGGCAGATCCCTCTGCTCAAACAGCATCTACCTTCCCATTCCTCAGCTGCTCAGCTCTTACTGTCTCTCAACTAGGCAGGGTCTCCTCTACATCCAAAGAAGGAGTCAGAGTAGCTGGTTTCACGTCCACATGAACAGAAATAGACAAGCTTTATCACTTCAGGCAAGCTGTTGAGGATGCCTTGGAGATGTTCCCAGGGCTTAGCAACAGGACACCCTGATAGTCTTGCCTTTGCCCAGTGACTCCCATCTCAGACCCAGACATCCAGGCTCTGCACGGCTCAGGGCCACAGAGGGGATCCTACCGCACTTAATGACAATCCCCCTTTAAGGCAAAGCTGCTCAGCCTGAAAAACTCTGACATTCACAAATAGCAGATGGGCAGGCTGTAATTAGGCAGCTGCTGTCTCTCATACTCTACTTTTCTTAGAAAGGAGTAGACTCACAGAAAAGATGGAGGGGTTCCTTGTTGGGGAGGGGTCTCCCCTTTGCTCACCAGGAGTCCCTTCCTGACTTACCCTAGGCTTTCTCTGTAACTCATGTTAGTGGGAACAAACGAATATATTAGGCAAAAAGGTGGGATTTGTATGCAGGGAGATGGGATTATATTTAGACTCATGTAATTAAAGAGCCATTTATGTCTGAGCATCCTTAAACAGACAAATATAAAACTCATGAATACCAAATTCTATCTGGGTAACTGGCTGGAATCTCACACTCTTGCACACAGACACTCTGAGCCTGTCTCTGTCTGTTCATTTGGGGCTCACATCTACTGAGTCAGACCTCCCAGCTCAGGGCTGCGGTCATGATTTCTGCAACTGTACATTCCCATGGGGACTGCGGCTGGGGGAGTGGCATACTTCAGCACACCAAAGCAGTTGGGGAAACAGAATGAGTCTCTCCTGGGGTTTTGATAAGAAGACTGGACCTTAGTGATCTGCTGTCTCTGTGCTTGAAAATCAGTATCCATTGTGGCATGGAACCTGTGAGACCTGAGGTTGATACTGAAATGATGTTAGTAGAGTGGATATTGAAAAATCTTTAAAAAAAAAAAAAACCTCAATGATTTCCTCCTATTGAAAAACAGTTTGAGACCTGGGCAACAGGCGGATAAGGCAGAGTCACCTTAGTTGGTGAAGTGCATGATACACAAACACGAGATCCAAAGATAGATCACCCAGCGTGCCGTGAAAAGCTGGGTGACAGGCTTGTGATCCCAGCTGGTGGCAGTGCTGGCAGATAAATTCCTAGAGCTCACTGGCCATATAGCATCACATAATTGGTGAGTCCCTGGTCCTATTGAGAGACTGTCTCAAACCAAGGTGGATGGCTCCGTATGAATGACATTTGAAACTGACCACTAGTCTCCATGTGGATGTGCATACACACAAGGACATGTACTCTGTCCTCAATAAATCCACTAAAAAAACCCAATTTGCTTTCCATCTAAAAATTCTTCCAGAAGAAGAAGAAGAAGGGGGAGGAGGAGGAGGAAGAGGAGGAGGAGGAGGAGAGGAAGAAGAAAAGTCTACAAATTCCTAGTTTCAAAGCACAGCCAATCTTGAAACTGGGAAGAATCTCCATTTTGTTGACTTAGTGGTAGTGACAAAAAAAGGCTGACTTGTACGGGTGACTGGCAATCATCACCAGTACAAATCATTAGGAGCTCTAGAATTACCTGGGAGGTGGGCCTCTGGGCATGTCTGTACAGGATTCTCTTTAATAGGTTATTTTTAATTTGGAAGATCTGCCCACTGTGGGTGGCACTATTCCCTAAGCTGCATACCAAGGAGAAAATTACTGAGGGTAAGCATTCATTTCTGTCTTCCTCCTGACTGAACGTAATGTGGCCAGCTGCTTCAAGTTTCTACTGCCCCAACTTCCCTGCTGCAGTGGACTATACCTGAAACTGTCAGACAAAATAATCCCCTCCGTCTTTTCTAAGTTGGTTTTGTCAGGGATTTGTCCCAGCATTGAGTGGACACCATTGGCAACGAAAGGTGATGGGATCTATATGTCCATTCCATTTCCTTCACTTTGAAGTCTATCAGGACACCATCTTGTTCCATGTAGTTCTGTCCTGTCTTGCCCAGAGCTTTGCCTTGAGGTAAAACTTCCAAAGGAGAGAAAGAATATCCAGAGAGCTGCATCTCATCCAAATTTACTCTCACCGACTCAAGAGCTAACATTGGGCACTGGGGACCCAAACAGATTAGCACATAGTATTCACCGTCTCAACTCTGGGAGACCCCTTTTTTGCCTGCAGCTACTTTCTTTGCTTCTGGGTTTGTCATTCCAAAGCTGGGCTTGTCATTCCAAGGCTCTCTTCTCAGATCCTTTTCTTTTTGGCTCTCATAGTGTGGACATTTGTCCCTGTATTTAGAGAGAACTCAGATAATACTTGGGATCTTATCTCAGGGGTCCTTAACTTAGCTATGCCATCTACAAAGACTTTACAAAGTCATATTCTCAGGTTACAGGAATTTGGATGGGAATGTGGTCTGGAATATACAACCTAAGGCAGAATAAAGCAAGCTGGATGAAGGCCGTGCAGAAATCCAGCCGGGGCATGAGATGTGCTTAGCCCAGAGCAGGAGCATCAGTCCGGAAAAGCCAAAGTCAGTGGAGATCGAATAGGATGTAGGAGAGGAGTCAGAGGTTACCCGGAGGTTTTTAATCTGAGAAGCTTGAAGGATGAGATGGCTGCTTTCCATGGGGTGGGAAGGCTGATGGTGGAGCATGGTTTTCTTTGGTTGATCAGCTGTTTTATTTTCTTTTGTTAGGGAGCACATCTGGAGTTCCTTGGTGAACAGGGTCAGTTCAGCGCATGCGTGTTAGAGGTCAAGCGAAAGTAAGACGAAAGCGTGTCAGTCTGGTTACTCCCAGGAACACTGGCATTGCTGGCAAGCTTTTTAGATGCGCAGAAGTCCCAGAGCATGCCCCCATCCTCCAGCTGTTCCCACGAGTCATCAAGTCAGAACCTGCATTTACCAGGTCCCAGGTGGTTTAAAATCATGATGAACTTTGAAGTGTGCCGTCCTCCAGGGAACCGACTTAGCTGTTGGATGTTCACCACACAGTCTTAGGATTTTCTCAGAATACCACAGTTGGGATTTTTTCAGAATACTTTTTCAAGGATGCTAGGGCCAAATGAAGAATTAGGGAATGCTCCTACCTACAGGAAAGGGTCTAGCAGCCCTCGGGCCCCGCTGTATCTTATTCTCTAAGGTGTTTCCCTGAAGGTGGTCTGGTAAGTCCAGCAGCTTCAGGGAAGGGACACCACTGCCAGGAGAGAAGGGACATGTGTGCACTCGCCTGGCTACTCTGGACGGTTTCATATCCAAGGGCACTTCTGAAGTGTCTTGTCTTTCTCTAGTGGCCTTTCTGCAGTTCCTCACCTCAATACTTTAATCAGTATAGCTCTTAAAGGTCTGGCGCATGGGGTCTTTTTTTACTTTTAGTAGATCTAATGTGATTTTTCTGAACACCTTAAGATGTATTTTCATAAGGTAAATCTACCTCTTTTTCTTTTTCTTTCTTTTTTTTTTTTTGGTTTTTCGACAGCTCTGGCTGTCCTGGAACTCACTTTGTAGACCAGGCTGGCCTCAAACTCAGAAATCTGCCTGCCTCTGCCTCCCGAGTGCTGGCATTAAAGGCTCTACCACGCCTGGCTTATCTTTCTTTTTTTTTTTTTTTTTTTCTACCTTTATTTCTTGGCCCAGTAATGTTTGCACTGAAATAATCTATAGACACATAGTATGGAAGGGGATGGGACACTTTAGGAAGATGCCTTCTTTCGGGATGCAGGCTTCCAAGTGAGGACGAAGGTTTTTTTTAGTTCATTTTAGCCTGGGACTCTTGAAATTGCTTTCAAGATGTTTACTGTGTGGGGTTTTTTTTTTTTTTAAATGGTTTTAGAGCTTTATTGTAGAAAGGCAGGGAGAAAGAGAGAAGGTAGAAAGAGAGAGAGAGACTAGCCATGGCCATGTGGAGAAAGGGGAGAAGGGAGAGAGAGAAGCTTTTTGGGGGGGGAGGTTAAAACCAGGTGGGTCTTGATTTCCATAAGAGACCCATGTAGAAAACTCTGGAAATCAAGCCCATTTCTCCAGCAGACACCTGGCCCTCTGAGGAGATTTTTGTATCCCTACTTCTGAGGTACCAGGAAGAATGGATTGGGCATAAGGTGGCTAGATGTCTCTGTTTGGATATTTTCTTTATTTACATTTCAAATGTTATCCCCTTTCCCAGTTCCCTCCTCCAAGAAAACCCCTATCCCATCCCCTTCCCCCTACTTCTGTGAGGGTGTTACCCTTTCTAAGAAAGACCGAAGCACCCACACATTGATCTTCCTTCTTCTTGAGCTTCATGTGGTCTGTGAATTGTATCTTGGGTATTCCGAGCTTTTGGGCTAATATCACTTATCCAGTGAGTGCATACCATATGTTTTCTTTTGTGATTGGGCTACCTCACTCACAATGATGTTTTCTAGTTCCATCCATTTGCCTAAGAATTTCATGAATTCATTGTTTTTAATAGTTGAGTAGTACTCCATTGTGTAAATGTACCACATTTTCTGTATCCATTCCTCTGTTGAAGGACATCTGGGTTCTTTTCAGCTTCTGGCTATTATAAATAAGGCTGCTATGAACATAGTGGAGCATGTGTTCTTGTTATATGTTGGAGCATCTATGGGGTATATGCCCAGGAGTAGTATAGCTGGGTCCTCAGGTAATACTTTGTCCAGTTTTCTGAGTAACTGCTAGACTGATTTCCAGAGTGGTTGTACCAGCTTGCAATCCCACCAGCAATGGAGGAGTGTTCCTCTTTCTCCACATCCTCACCAGCATCTGCTGTCACCTTAGTTTTTGATCTTAGCCATTCTGACTGGTGTGAGGTGGAATCTCAGGGTTGTTTTGATTTGCATTTCCCTGATGACTAAGGATGTTGAACATTTCTTTAGGTGCTTCTCGGCCATTTGGTATTCCTCAGTTGAAAATTCTTTGTTTAGCTCTGTACCCCATTTTAAATAGGGTTATTTGATTCTCTGGAGTCTAACTTCTTGAGTTCTTTGTGTATATTATCCCTCTATCGGATGTAGGGTTGCTAAAGATCTTCTTCCAATCTGTTGGTTGCCATTTTGATGGACACATTTTAAAAGAGCTGTTCTGAGCTTATGTCAACCGTGAACATGCTCCCTACCCCCAGCCCCGCCGCCCCACCCTCCCTATGTATTGATGTTTGTTCCAGAGTAGGGATTCCTTACATTTTCTGAGTAGACTGACAGCACATTGTTCCCATTCTTTAGCCTGGCCAGGGCTCTCACAAATGAACACTGATGTGGCTCCACCTCTGTTGAACCACGAGGTATGAGTTTATCACCCTCAAAGTTCTGTGCTTTCTCCCCATTTTCCTGAGGACACCGATCTTCCTGGCGTCCTCAGATTCTCTGCCTTCTCCATTCTGTGCCAAATCGAAGCCACTGTGCCATGCCTTCTGACGTTGGCCTCTCTCTGTGGTACCACAGACTGAGGTTCCTTCACATCTTAGAACTATCTCATAATGTGCTTCTTTTCAGAATGCATTAAAGATTTAGATGTTTTAATTGACATTTAACATTGATGATTACTTATGCGTTAGAGTTATCATTTGACAAGTGTACGTGGCAGGTAGCAATTAAATGGCTGTGCTTTGCATTTTCTCCTCTTTAAATATTGTTTTCGTTTGTTGAGAACCCTCAAGTTCTTCTGTAGATGTCTGAAATGTGGAGTTAATTGTATGCTATGGGACATTAAAATCATCTCCATACAACTCCGCTTTGGTACTTACTGTCCATCTATGATACACACACACACACACACACACACACACACACACACACACACACACAGAGCTTACTTTCAGTCTTTTTTTTAAAAAGATTTATTTATTTTATGTATATGAGTATACTATTGCTGTCTTCAGATACACCAGAAGAGGACATCAGGTCCTATTGCAGATGGTTGTGAGCTACCATGTGGTTGCTGGGGATTCATTCAGGACCTCTTGAAGAGCAGTCAATGCTCTTAACCACTGAGCCATCTTTCCAGCCCTCACTTTCAGTCTTCTTAAGATGGGTCTAGGCTGGTTTGGAATCCAAATTGGCCTCAGACTCCTAATACCTTTTTTGAAGGCTTGGACTGCTGGCATGGAACACCATGCTTATTTCTTCTTAGTGCCGAATAATGTTCCATTTTTTTGAGACCCCACAGTTGATTCATCCATTCACCTTCTGAAGCCATCTTATCTGCCTCCACATCTTGGCAGATAGGAATACAGTTATGAGCACTCCCATGCATGGCTTTGTGTGGGTGTGAGTTTTGCACCTATTTAAGTAACTGCCGGTGATGTGGATGTCTGTGGCTGAGTATTCACTGTTGTTCATGCTCGGCTCTTTGTGAGTCTCTGTGTTGCCCACAGCCTGCCGCAGCAGGAAGCCTCCCCAACTGCCGTCGAGAGCAGCCCACATCTATAAACATAAATATTCATAATGTAGCTTGATAGCATGACCGCTTAGCAAAATGGCATCAACAGGCTCTTTCTTTGGGTCTATGACTTACTCAGCCATGGTTTTTGACTGTATTTAAGGTACCAGGCATAGATTCCCTCCTGTGGAACAGGCCTCAAAATCACTTAAGGTTTGATTACCCCATAAACAGTCTCACCACTACTGCACAGACGGACACATCTCAACTCGAAGGTCAGTCTTGCAGCATTCAGATTAAACTCTGGGTAATGTCACTGATGTCTTCTCGTTCCCCGGCAGGCCTAGCACCTTCTGGCACCATAAAAGCTAAGCCAGAAGGGAGAGAGAGTTTCTAAGTCAGTTCAAGATCGATTGTTCTATGTCCCGTGAACAAAGCCTGTGGCATCTTAAAGAATATGGTCTCGTCATCTACTTATAGTGAGCCACCAAGAGCAATTCAGTAGTCTGTGTTGTTGAGGGGACCTCAAGGGGATCCCTGACAGTAATTCACAGGGAGGTACCCCATGTCTGGCACTAAAATTTCTCATTTAATAAGCAATGTCTTCTGGGAGTAATACTGTTCACTGTCTTACTTAGGATCTCCTAAGTGATCAAACACCATGACCAAAAAGCGAGTTGAGGAGGAAAGGGTTTATTCAGCTTACACTTCTGCATTGTAGTCCATTACGAAGGAAGCCAGAACAGGAACTCACACAGAGCAGAAACCTGGAGGCAGGAGCCAATGCGGAGGCTGTGGAGGAATGATGCGGAGACTGTGGAGGGATGTTGCTTGCTGGCTTCTTTGCTTATGGGCTTGCTCAGTTTGCTTTCTTAGAGAGCACAGGACCAGCAGCTTAGGAATGGTGCCACCCATGATGGGCTGGGCCCTCCCCTATCAATCACTGATTAAGAAAATGCCCTACAGGGCTCCTGTAGTCCAGTCTTAGAGAGGGATGTTTTAAATTGAGACTCCCTCCTCTCAAACGACTTTAGCTTGTGTCAGGTTGGTAAAAACTATCCAACGCAACTACCCATGCAGGGTACTCATTAAACCATCTCTGCAGCTCATCTAAAAATTTCATTTGAATTTTCTTGCTCCTTCTCTTTGTTTGTTTGTTTTAAATGCAAGGTCTTTTTAGGTACTGGCTGCTCTGGGTAGAACTTGTTACATAGATTAAGATGATCTCAAACTTGAGGCAATGCCCCTGCCTCTGCCTGGCAAGCACTGTAAGTACTATAGAAAGTCAGGAAAGAGCCTTGTGTGATGGACAGGGGATGTCCTTGGGGAAAGCTGGAGTTGGTCACCCTGATAGGGAGGTGGAAGTTTTGTCTTTGCTTGGGTGACTTATATTGAGAATGATGTTTGCTGTCTTAGAGCCTCAGTTTCCCCCAGTGTGAAATGGAATGGAGCTAGCTTTGGGCTTTCCTTGGTTATTTTTAAGCTCATGAGACCTGATTTCGCTGTGCTAGTGCTCTGGATTTGCACTAATGGGGTCTCCCTGCCAGGATACAAAACAGGGGCTCTTTTGCTTCACATCCATTTTCTTGACTTGAAATGATTTTGGCTTGGAAGGCACAGTGACCCTCAGCTCTCAGAGAAGGGGCTCCCTGCTGCTCACTCCACCATAGCATCTGTCACACAGCAGGGAAGCTCCTCCTTTAACATCACCTTTTTGAAAATGGAACAATCCTTGCTAGGGATGAACCAAGGCCCTTCCGTGGCTTGGCTTCAGTTTGAAAGGACCCTGAGTAGAAGCGAGGTGTATGGGGTGGTGTGAGGGTTGGCCCAGCCTCAGAGTTGATGACCTGTCTCCTGGGCTGGCCGGGAATTTATTTCTTTCTCAGCGTGTTCAGTCCTTGCTTTTCCAATTATTCTGTGGTCCCTGATTTGCTCAGAAACATAATCAGAAACATTAAGTTCGTCATTATCTTCCAAAGTCCACGGCAGAAAAAAAAAATAGCTGAGACAATTTCTTCTGAAATTGTAATGTGCCTACTCGAACGGCGGTTCTAATTTCCTGAAGCCTAGCTCTTTTTTTTTTTCTCAAGAACTGTCTAACTTTCCCCCCTTAAATTGAATTTTGTCATCAGAGAAACTGCCGATACCTATTGCCAGTGTCATTATTTTTCTTTACATATTTTTGTCCGAGCTCTCGAGTATAAAAAGCTCTCCCCTTCCTTCCCTTCTAAGAGTTGAGTTTCAACTGCGTGAACAGACTGTGCAATTTTGCACAGGCTCCTGGCTTTGCCATGAAATGGAGCAGGCCACCCTTTGTCTCCTTGTTCCTTCTTGCAAATGATGGATTTTCCCTGTGGCTAATAGACACGGGGAGAGGTCAAACAATTCTACGAAGTAAAAAGGGTTTTTAGGAGGCCTCCTGCTTCAACCCTGCCCACTGACAGAATTATATTCAGGCCATTCCACACAGAAAAGGGTATAACAACGTCTCTCTGCCTTTGTTTTTCCCCTCAAGAGGGTCTTGAATAAGTCTAAAATTTCAAGGCAAGTCAGTCAACAAGTTCAGAGGACTGAGCTATATGTAACATGTGCTTTGAAGAACTAAGCAGACACGGGCGGGGGGAGGGGGGGAGGCTGGCAGACAAATAAGATCAGTGGTGCTCACTGTGAAAATGGGGACCAAATCACGTGGCAGGGATGCTGGGGGGGCAGTGAGAAGGGTACAGTTTGTAAAGGAAAAGGTGGGAAGGGCTGGGATAAGAATATGTGGTATGTAAATTAGACTTGCCAGCCAGTCACTTAGATCCCAATGCAGGACACAGAAGAGAAGCAACTGAAGGTCCTCTGGGGGGCAGGGAGGCGGGGACACACAACCAAATGCTGTGCTCATCAACCCCTCCACACACATAGATGGGCACTGGTAATTCTTCTACACAGACTGTGACATAGCGGTTACTCCTCATTTATGCCCGAGGGCACGGGGAGGGGGTGATGGCAAGGCTTCTTGTGACCTCAGACCTCATCTGAGGAGAAACGTACTCCTTTTTCAAATAGGCTTGTTTCTAATTTTGAATTATGTGTGCATCAGTGTGTGTGTGTGTGTGTGTGTGTATGGGCACGTGAGTGCAGATGCCTGCAGAGGTCAGACGCTCTGGTCCCACCTGGAGCTGGAGTTACAAGTGGTTGTGAGCTGACTGATGTGGATGTGGGCACTGAAGGCTTGTCCTCTGTAAAAGCAATGCACACTCTCACACATGGAGCCTGGGCTCTACCTCCAAACCTTTGACAGCGGCCACATTGAAGTTCTTTTCTTTTTGTTTCTTTGTTTCTTTATGTTCCCTCCCTCCCTTCTTCCCTCCCTCCCTCCCTCCCTCCCTTCCTTCCTTCCTTCCTTCCTTCCTTCCTTCCTTCCTTCCTTCCTTCCTTCCTTTCTTTCTTTCCTTTTTCTTCACTGCTGGTCTTTTCCCGAGGCTGCCTGGTCACACAGATCACCCTGCCTATGCCTCCCAGGCACTGGGATTAAAGGTGTGAGCCACCTTTGCCCAGTTGAGGTTCTTTCTTTTGTCCTTTCCTTTCTCTTTTCCAAAGGTGCACAGATAGTCAAAGGAGCTACCTTTTGATACACATTATCTACACAACTTTGGGCCATCCACCTTCATGATGCCCTTATTCCTCTGTGGACAAATGAGGTTCCCTTAAGTTGCTCAGACATTAGAAATTTGAGTTTGAAATTCTCACAAAATTTATTTTAGGGGTATGGGCATTTTGCCTGTGTGTATATATGCATACCACTAGTGTCTGGTGCCTACAGAAGGCAGAAGAAGGCGTCAGATCCCCTGGAACTGGAGTTATAGACAGTTGCGAGCTGCCATGTGGGTACTGAGAATTGAATCCAGGTGATGTGGGAGAGTAGCCAGTGCCCTTAACTGCTGAGCCATCTATCCAGGTCCCCTGTTACCTGGATCATGAGAAGCAGGCTGTGTGGTTAGAGCCTTGGGACTCTCTTTATGGGTGGTCCTCTTCAGCTGAGAGTGAGCTGGGTGCATTTGCTCTCTGTGGAATCACAGATACATTGTTTCTTTGCTGAGGTTCTGCCAGATTCCCTGAAGCAACACCCTCTCTAGAGGGCTGGGCTTTTGTCCAGTCCTCATAATAAGTGAATACCCACATTTAGTGCCTCTGGTACCTCCGTCCTTGTTACAGATGTCTTAGCATTGACGTTAAGCTGTTTATTACAAAGCAATGATTTTAAAAACAAAATGTCATTTTTTTTCAAAAACTAGGTCACAACATATCAAGTCTGCTATCCTGTTATTTAATCTGCAGATATTAACGTCCATTTATTCTTCAGCATCCCCCAGGGAGTCTGCAATGAGGAGGGTTGTTTCACAGCCTGAGATGTGTGTTTCACGAGCTTTGCTTTATTAAATTGGAGTGGAACCCATCATTTCTTCTTCTAATAGATATTTGAACAACACACCATATATTAGCACTCCCTGTCGCAGTGTCTCTTTGAGGCACCAAAGCAGACAGGGAAAATCAAATTCAAGGATCATCTTAATCTCGGCACCCGAACTGCTACTTACAGTCCATATGGATGGAGTCATTCCTCAGTCACAGGTAGTGGCCCTGGCTCAGGATGCTTTTTTTCTTTTTTTTTTGAGGGGGGGGGTTGGGGTGAGATGACTGCTGCTGACTTAATAATTTTCTTCACGTGGATATATATATATATATATATATATATATATATATATATATATATATATTCTCTTGTAACTGTTTTCATGGTGCAGTTCTGTGGGACTAGGAACATTCACATCATTGTATAACCACGATGCCCACCCATCTCCACAACACTTTCCTTTTGTAAAGCTGGAACTTGTCCCTATTAAATGCCTCTGCACCCCTCCTTCCTCAGCCCCTGGAAACCACTCTTCTGTCTCTACAAACTCCACAGCCCACATGATGGTTCTCATTTTGGTCCTGGCTTCTTTCACCCACCTGTCCCCAGGGCTATCTCGTCCTCTGCAAGCATGTCCTTCCTCTCTGAGGCTGGATAACAACCTGTTGTACACTGCTTCTGCCTGTTTGCTGTTGCTGTGATGAACACAACGACCAAAAGCAGCTTGGAGAGGAAAGGGTTAATTTGATCTTGCAGCTTCCAGTCCATCATCCAGGGAAGCCAAGGCAGGAACTCAAGGTAGAGGCTTGAAGTAGTAACCAGGGAGGAATACTGCCTGCTGTTGTACTCCCTTGGTCACACTCAGCTAGCTTTCTTGCATAACTCAGACTCACCTGCCTAGGGATGGTGCTGCCCATAGTGGGCTGGGCCCTCCCACATCAATTGTTAGTCAAGAGACTCCCTTACAGACATGACCATAGGCCAGCCCTATGCGAGCAGTTCCTCAGCTGAGGGTCCTTCCTTCTAGGCGAGTCGAAGTTGTTTCAAGTTGGCAAAACCCAAGCAGCACACTGGTCACATGACAACTGTATCTTTGATTTTTTTTTTTTTTTCCAAGACAGGGTTTTTCTGTGTAGCCTTGGCTGTCCTGGAACTCACTCTGTAGACCAGGCTGGCCTCTAACTCAGAAATCTGCCTGCCTCTGCCTCCTGAGTGCTGGGATTAAAGGCATGCGCTACCACGCCCGGCTATCTTTGCTGCTTTTTATAGTGACCACATGGCTTTATTGAATCTATCTATAATTATATATAATGCTAAAATTTAACGGTATATAATTTATTATGTATTCAAATATCTTACAGACTAAGTTCCTTTATTTAACATGTTCTTTGTATGTTTCTTTTTGACTCATGACACTAAGTCTTCTTTGGAGAAGTCCTTGACATCTCCTCCTCCAATATTCAATATCTTAACTATAAGGAAATTCTGCCAACATGGTCTTCAAAATATACCCAGAATCCAGGCCTGGGAGGTGGCTCAGGGGACACAAGGCTTGCTGTGACAGGAGTTCAGATCCCCAGCGTCACCTAAAAGCCAAGTAGGCACTGTGGATGTGTAATCCCATCATGTGGGAGGCAAAGTCAAGAGATCTCTGGGGGCGAGCTGGCAAGATACTCTGTACATAAAATGGAGAGCCTCTGAGAACGACACTCGGTGTCAATGCAGGCCCAGCACCCAGTACCTAGACAGACATGCACACTCACACAGATGCAAACAAGCACACACATACATATATATGCATACATATATAAGTATAATTATATATGTATAATTTTGATGTCTTCATTTCTCCTTTCCCTTAATCTTGATTCATGCCTGCAAAGCTAATGCCAGCTTTTGAGGTTGCATGATCTCCACCCTTATGTCCGTCAATGCGTAGCCCCATTCCCACTTGTTGGCTTTGGAATATGTCCTTCCCACAGCAGCCAGAACATGCTTTCTAAGTATCCCACTACACCTTTCTGCTCCAAACTTCTTAAGGTTTCTCTGGCCTTCTAAACCCGAGAGGCCTTGCCATGATGGCGGAGTCTTCCGGATCTTGGCCTTCCTCCTGTCCATCCCTCCCACCCTGTCAGTCATCCCTTGTCTCTCTGTCATGTGGATGTTCCAGCTGTTCTGGGGACACCCAGGTGCCACTTTTCCAGGCACCTTTCCACCTGGCTTGCGTGTCTTCTCCCTGAAGCATCCATACTTGCATCCCTCCATCTGCCCATCGTGTCTTGGACTCCTTCCTCTTCCCCAGAACCTTCTTTCATCCTTTGAGGATGGCTCAGATGCTACATTCTCAAAAAGACCTCTCTTCCTCGTTCTCCAGTTTTCTTCGGTCAGCATCTCCACCCACCATGTTGATTTTTTTTTTTGTCTTTAACCTCCAGTAGGAGGTGAGTTTCATGAGAAGCACATGGCCTCGTCAGCTCTACTCATGATGGTGGCCCAGAACCTGCAAACCTATTTCTCCAGCACTCTTGGATGTCGTATGTTGCATATACACACAGATACAAATACACAGACATGTATAGTAGTATGTTCACATGGTGATTATAAACTCTTAAAGGAGAAGGGTTTTGTGGGGATTTCCTACCTTCTGACATAGGCCCAGGCGCTGTAGAGATGGCTCACTGGCTGACGCACTCCTTTTCTAGAGGTTCCATTTGGTTCCCAGCAACTCCAGCTCCAGGAACTAAAGTCTCTGGCCTCCAAGAGCAGGACACTCACAAGCATATACCTATCTACCTACACATACACACAGAGGCACACACAAATACACACCTACACACACATTCACACCTATACACACTTGCACATACACACACAGAGGCACAGACATACACACCTACACACACATACACAACTACACACATCTACACACATGCACACACACTGATACACATGCACACAATACATATCTACATACACAACTACACACATACACCCACACACATATATATACACATGCACATACACATATACACATGCATACACACATGTACACAATACACACCTACACACATATACCTACATACACATACACCCACACACATATACATACATACACACACACACACACACACACACACACACACACACTCTCTCTCTCTCTCTCTTTTAAAAAATTCTACAAAATAGGCCCTGGTTTAGTTTCTTTGGCGGTGTACTTATCCCAGACTTCATTTTCCTCATCTGAATAATGGGGTGAGCAACAGACCCTGCTTATTATATCGCAGTTCAGGGTTCAGGGAGCTCAGCTGGGAGTCTGTTGATCACACCTTGCATTCAGCAAGTGTTTGGAAAAGTCATTTTTCTGTCTTTGAGACTTTTTTTTTTAAATTATTCATTTTCTTCCTCCCCGAGTCCTGTTTCATAAATAGAAAGAAAGAAAATACCAATTTTGGGGCCTTCATGGTCTCCACTCTCAAAATGGTGTAAAATCTATGGTGTTTTCTTCATTGCAAATTATGCTATGACATGCCTCTTTGCGCACAGTGTATAGTGGTACTTGGTTAGACACACGCATTTGGGATTAGTGTTTCCTTGGGACGATGATGGAGAGGCAGGGTGGGGTCTAGCTTTTCTGTGTGGCAGACACAGTGTTCCCAGAGTCCTTCAGCGAGCCAGCTGAGTACCAAGTTCCTGCTTTTGCTTTTCTGGCTAAAGTTGGAGCTGATCAAGAGCAGGGCATGAGTGAAGGGGAGACAGGGTCTATGGGTGACAGACCTGGGAGAATAAAGGGAATGCCCTTTCCCAGTTGGGAGACCCCAGTCAAGTTCTTTAAGCCTCTGGATTTCTATGTCATAGTTGGACAAGGAAGCCTCAGGTGTTACCGCCGGGACTCGCCATGTTGGGTGATAGTTGTGTAGTAGGTACACGGGAAATAGTCTTCTGTTCCCACTGTTTTTGGCAGGCAGATGGCATCTGCCTTCTGCAGACTGAGGGGAAGATGGGCACACTGCTAAGGTCCAGTCAGATCATGGCACTTGCTCTTGGAGATGTGAGTTTGGGTAAAGTCCACAGGGCTGACAGGCTTCCTGGAAGATAATCTTGATTCAGATTCCATGGGGGTGAAGAAGCCTTCTTTCCCACACAACACGGGCCCTCAAACAGGATGTGAGGTTGGTGTGCCAGAGCTCGCTGAGCCCCAGGCTCTACGGTGGGTGGAACCAACACACAGGTCACAGCCACTCCACCTTGGCTGCCAGTCCTGCTAATATAAGCAAGTTTAACCTCAGACGAGGTGGGTTTTTCTCCTCTTTTTCCACATCTTCTGGGACCCTTTAAGTGCGAGGAACACAGTTTCTGCCTGTGATACCTGAGGAAAGGTCAGCTGGGAAACCTGCCTCGTCTAGGAAGAGGGAGAATTTTGGAGGCCTCAGGTGAGGGGCACAGGAAGGAGAAGAGAGCTAAAAGAATCACAGAGATATAACATCTGCATCTGATATAACATCTGCATCTGATATAACATCTGCATCTGATATAACATCTGTATCTGATATAACATCTGTATCTGATATAACATCTGCATCTGATATAACATCTGCATCTGATATAACATCTGCATCTGATATAACATCTGCATCTGATATAACATCTGCATCTGATATAACATCTG
>LR749951.1:803233-932933 GCA_902729485.2 Mus minutoides
TCTCCCTCTCCCTCTCCCTCTCCCTCTCCTTTCTCTACATCTCTTCCTTTCTCTTTCCCCTCCTCTCATCCCTAGTTTTAGTTGTCCAACAATATCTTATGCTTGGCTGAAGTTTTGGCAGAAACACCAGAGGTATGAATGACAACTCCAGGCAGCAGAGTGAAGGGTCCTGGCACCCGTGTGTCTTGTTAGAAGTGATGCTGGCCTGTGGTATGTGGCAGAGGTCCTCTCTACCGTCTGTCCTCTCTGAGGCATCTGTCTTCTCCTTTGTATGCATCAGATATCCTGGGGGAGACACTTTGAGACCATGAAAACCTCTTTTCTCTTTAAACCGTACCTGCTAACTATCATTCGCGGACAGGCCATGCTGCAGTTGTTAGTGTCAGTCTATCCATGAGTTATTTACTGACTCCATGTTGACTGAGGTCATCTGGGAGGGTGGATCCACAATTGAGAAAATGTCTCTGTCAGGTTGGCCTGTCTGCGGGACGTTTTTCTCCATTGACGATTCACATCGGAGAGCCCAGCTCGCTGTAGGTGGTGCCGCCCCTGGGCAGGTCCTGGGTTGTGTAAGAGAACAGCATGGGGAAAGCTGGTAAGTAACTTCGTCTGTGGTCACTGCATCAGTTCCTGTCCTGGCTTCCCTCAGAGATGAACAGTGACCTGAAAGAGTGAGCTGAGTAAGCCCTTTCCTTCCTGAGTTGCTCTTGGCTATGGTTTTATCACAAGCAATAGACGCCAAACTACAACATGATGTTGCCTAAGGATGTTTTTTTCTAGCCCACGTGCCTTTTACCGTGGTTAACTGCAAGCCTACTGTTCATCAAACCTCCTCACCTTACTCGTTCATTTACTGTCCCCCACTGTCGGTTAAATGTGATGCCGTCATAACTTTGTTTCCAGAAGCTCTTCTGGTCTTGACCCCAGGGTCCTCCCAGGTTAGACCACCTTCTCTTTTATCTGGTAGGTTTTACTTTTAGAGCATCTTTATGTGAAGAGCAGAGGTGAGCGGGATGCAGGGAGAAGTCCTCCATCTCCCTCCACTTCTCTCATACATGAACTGCCTGCCCCATATGAACACCCTCTGCCAGAGTGGTACACACACTGCCATCATGAACTTATACTGACACACAGTTATTACTAAGCCCTGTTATTATAGGGTCTCTCTTGAGGCATCTTTTATGGGTTTGGGCAGATGTATTTTGACACATTACCTTACAAATGCTCCAGGGTATACCTATTTATCTCTTTCCTCCAAGTTCCTAGGAGCCACTGATTTTGAAAAAGATTTATTACTTTTGCTGTACGTGTGTACGTACACATGTCTGTGCACTATGTATGTGCAGTACCCAAGGCGGCCAGGAGAGGGCATCAGACTCTTGGGATTGGAATTACAGAAGGTTGCCAGCCATGAGATGTATGCTAACTGGGTCCTCTGCAAGAGCAATAAGTGCTCTTAACTACTGAGCCATCTCTCCAGACCACCCACTGACTTTCGTTTTTAAATCTCCATTGATTGATCCAGAGTGCCACATAGCCAGCATCATGTAATAGACTGCCTCTTTGGATGGCTTCTTTCACTTGGTAAAATGCATTATAGCTCAGGTCTTTTTCGTGCTGTATAATATTCCACTGTCTGGCCACGATGCAGCTCATTTACCTAAGCCTCATTCTTTCAACAAGCCATATCTATCTTTAAGAATTTTCCTGCTTTCTGACAAAGGAAGACAGCCCAAGTTTATTTTGTATTCCCCCCACCCCTAACACTGAATCAAAACCACCTTTCAGATGGTCTTAGATTTTTATTTTTTGAATAATTTCATTTGGAGCTCAAGCCTCTGGAACTAGAGATGCACAGTGCTACCCGAGTGTGACAATTCTAGATGTTCCAAGGACAAAGCTAGGACGTACATGTATACGTGCTAATCTGTGGGTCAAAGCCATCGGTTTCTTCTACAATTGACCAACAAATAATGTAGCCACAGGGGCAGAGGGTGGTCCTGTCACCAGCTCCCTCTCCCTTCGGCCAAATGCTCTACCTGTGTGAAACAGGGGCCATCATGAGACTTTTCTGTATCAGAGTTCTCACCAGGAATGGGTCACATATTCTGACTGCTGTCAGCACACAACCCGAAGTTCTCAGGAGCAGCCCAGCACAGAGATCACAGGAGAGTCTTTTCTACTGGTGTGAGCTACAACCACACGATCTCACCTTGAACCAAAGTCCATGTCGATCACCGAGCACGTACCGTAATGTTTGCTGGTCCTGCTTTAACTGGCACATTCCCATGCCAGCTGAAAAGGCCTTTTGGAGATGGCATCGTGACCAGTTTGGGATGCTAATGGCACCCTGAGTCTGCACCTTGAAAACCAGCGGGTGCTGTGACCACAGCGGATAGAATGCGCAGATCTCCAAGAGGCAAAGGAAGGTGTACCCTGCTCACTCTTACTTCCAAGGATCCACTTGGTAAATCTGTGCTTCCATTCATACCTCTCCTGTCTCTGTTTGGAGATCAAAGCTCCTAGGAGGATCCTTCCTCCAGGGTCCACGATCCCTGTTCCTTTAAACCAATTGGTTGCAGAAGTCCCTGGGGACAGGGACACTAGAGTGCAAGACTTACTTCTTCTCACTGACACTACATAATGGCCCTGCCTCCTCCTGACCACAAGAGTCAATTGTTCCTCTCTATCTGCTGGTCTTCTAGCCCAAGGAGCCAAAGGAAACCAGAAAGCAGCCATAACTCCGTGTTTTTAACTGGGGAGGGGGTTTGGCATTTGGCATAGGATCTCATTGTATAACCGAGTATGGTCTTGAACTCTGATCCTCTTGTCTCAGCTTTCCCACTGCCGGGATTACTAGCGTGTGACACAGTGACCCGGTCTCTGCTTGCTTTTCTTCTCCCGTACCCACTTTCCTGCTTTCCTCAGAGCATGCTCTCACTGGGTCGCTTCCTCATGAACTGCTTGCTGTGTCAGGCTCTGCCTCTAGAGAACCGACTTAAGATAATACTGATCCGTCATTTCTGTTCAACAAACGTCATTTCCCTGAGCAGAGAGTGATTTCTGACAGCTACATGGTATTATAGAGCTGGGGTTTATCGAGCCAGTCTGCAGCTTCCAGACATCTAGGCAGTTTCTACTGCTGATCGAGCTTTGTAAAAATTCTTAATTGTATTTTAGGTTACATTCCTATAGGGAGAAATCACAAAGCCAAAGGTTACAAACATTTTATGGTTCTTAACGGAACTGCCAAGAATCTGAGTTCTTGCTGGGTTGTACCGAGGAAGCCCACAGGCAACACAGGAGAGCATCTCTTCTTTGTGTTGTCAGCCAGGGCATTAGGACTTTCTAAACTCTGAAAACTCGATAGATTACTTATTGTTTTAATTGTTTATTATGGTTGCTAGGCAACTGTCACATTTATAGTTCGGCCGTTTATATTTCGTTGGTAAATGACCTTTTCGGGGCATTTGGCTGTTTTCACATTGATGTATTCTCTCTCCCATCAATTTGTTTGAGTTGACTCAAGGCACATAAAACTTTCAGTTGTGGAAGCAGAGTGCACGGCAGACCTGTATTGCGAGTAGAATTCTGGATACCAGTGCGTGGCCCTCTCCTATCCCTCTGAAGAAACTGAGCCAAGCATAGCAGGGAAGATAGCAGCTTTAACTGAGTCCAGGCTTCTGACTCTCAAAATAGTTCTTCCCCACACTGTAATCAAAAGTGAAGCAGCTGAAAGACATGGCCCAGCTTAGATGCCCATCAACAGATGAACCGACTGAGAAAATGTGATGCGTGTGCACCACTGGACAGGAAGCTGAATGAAGTGAGGGCACTTGCAGGCAAATGAACAAAACTGGAGAGTACCGCATTAATCCAGACTCAGCAACAAGCCAGACTCAGCAATGCACGCACGCGTCATATGCCTTCGGTCATCTGCAGAATCTAGGCTTCAGGGGTGTGGTGATTGGTGTCAACGTGACAGGGTCTAGGTTATCCCATGAGATGGACCTCTAGGCATGTCTTTAGGGGCTGTAGCCTCCTTCCCAGCCTGCTCCAGGCTGAGAGCAGACCTGCCACTGAGGCAGGCCACATGCAGTGTGACTCTCCAGCCAAGGCTGGCTTCTTTTGTCCTGCAAAAACCTCTGCGCTTCCCAGCTTCCCCGGAATCTGTTACCTGCCTGTCATGCTCCACCCACGTCCTGCCTCCAGCTGAAACATTCCACAGTGCCCCCGTGAGACTTCGGAATGAACCCAGGTGCCTGCACAGAACTGACTGTGGGCAGGGTCTTCCCTCTCAAAACCAAGCAAGATTTTTCAGTAAAAAGCACAGACGAGCTTTGATCGGTGATTTGGCTCAATGTTTTCATTTCTCTCCCATCTAGTCTCCTTTAGCCCTAGTTCGCCCCCCAGGGGACCTGGTCTTTGGGTACTCTGGAATGGTGGCCCCCAACAAGGGGCATTATCTTGAGTATATTAAGCCGGATGGTAGGACCTGTCCACTGTGGGCAGCACCATCCCCAGGCCGGGTCCTGGACAGTATAATGGAGCTGAGCAACAGCGTAAGAACGAATGAACGGAAACAAACCCATCCTCTTTAAGTTGCTTTTGTTGGAGTGTGTTTTTGTTTTTGTTTTTGTTTTGTTCTTGTTTTTTTTTTTTTTAATCATAGTAAGAGAAAAATGAAAACAAGGAGGGTCTGAACTAAGAAAAAAAAAGTGAGGGCGGAGAAGATGTAACAAAATGGCCGCCGGCATTGCCTAAGCAGCACTGGCAAGAGGCATGGGGTTCCCTTTCCCACTGAGGATACTTAGCAGACAAAAAAGTGTGGCCTGATCAGGACAAGCTCTTTCGAAGTCCACAGAATGTGTCCCAATGATAGATCTGAATTCCAGATGTGCCTCATCCTCAATCTAGAACCAGCATCTAAATTACAGACCTACTCGATGGAGCTGCAGGGAGAACTCAAACCCAGCACTGGTAACCGCATCATCACTGCCAACCGAGCCCTGACCCAGTCACACTCAGTCTCCAGGGACTTTCTCACCCCACCCCTTATTTTCAAAACTCTGAATATTCAGTTCTATTTTGTAACGTGATCATTTTATCCTTCACTTTCACCGTGTTGTCTCGTGGGTTTTATAGCTGTCATTTTAATGCTCTGCATAATATTCCTTTGTTGGGCAGATGCTAAATTCTTGGATCTAGTCTTCTCTCACTGAAGATGTTGGGAGAATTTCTAGGGACCCCCTGCTGTCTCCCCTGCAATTCTCCCTGGATGGATAATTCCATCCTCACTTCACGCTTTGAGTGAAATGGTACAGATTTAACTTGCAAATTGCCTAAGGATATCTTTCGTAGTTGTAGGCATCTTTTAAATTATGTGAACGTGTGTGTAACCAGACAAGTTCTTCCTAACATTTTGACCTTAAATCGAACTAACAGGGACACTTGTGTAAGTGGTTTAAAACCTGTTCCCTGGGCCCCCGTGTCTCTGTCTATCCAGGGATGAGCTGGACTGCCACACAAGCTTGAAAAATGCCACATTTAACAAGAACAGCATGGACAATCCCGCATCCTGCACAGTGCTTCCAAGGCGCAGGTACTGGGCTCTGTGAGCTTTGTATAGCTCCTCATGTTTCCCAAGGTCACAGGAAGAAGACACGTCGCTACCGTTCCCATCATAGAGAGAAATGAACGGGCAGGGTGGCAACTCAAGTTGTCCGAGTCTATGGATAGTAGGAGACAGTTCTGTGAGAACCCCATGCTGATAATTTGTATCTTCCCACAGATCTTACAAGGCTATCCAAACTGATTTTGCCCTGAAACATCCTTCCTGAATATATAAGTAACTCCTATAACACAACAACAAAATAGTAATTTGAATAAAAACACAAGCAGACATTTCTCCAAATAATATATACGAATAGCCGACGAACGTAAAAATGCCTGGCGCCACCAATTATCATAGAAACAAACACGAAAACCATAATGAAAAATTACCTCATGGATGGCTGCTCTCAACAGAACAATAAGCTACAAGGACTGGTGGGCTGTGGAGACACAGGGAGATGGTGGGCGTGCAGAATGGAGTTTGGTTTCTCTCAGTCTTGGGATGCTTGTAGACCTGGGGCTCTTTAAGGATGTTGTCTCTCAGGAGCTGTCCAGGCTCTCTCCTCTCGGCACCAGGAGTACCTACGTGTGAACCAGTGTATATACAAATTGCAATTCTTTTTAAGTCAGCCATCTGGCATTGACCCTAAGAAGGAAGGATGCCTCTCTCTCTTATCTCTCAGCCTGGTCTTGTACACAGAGGCTGGTGTGAGGATGTGGCTGCCTTTCTCCTCTTGAAATGAATACAAAGAAACAAAGAAGCGATCTGGATGGTTTTTCTGAGGGAAAAAGGGAAAGCAGGTTTCCATGTTAGTCAGCCGCAGAGTTACAATGTCTTCATTGCCGGTCTCAGGCTGTTGTGTAAGGGGAAGCGAGCATCTAGGCATAGACCTGGGGCTGAGGGATAATGCTATGTTGAGTTCTGACATTTTACAATATTGAGCAGGACATTTAACCCCCCCAAACCTCAGGGCCCTCACTCAGAAGGGGGCGATAGTGCCTCCTCTACCTGAGTTTAGGTGAGGGACTTTGTATCCAACAGGGAACTCTCAGACAGCTTGTATTACGTGTAAGACAGTTCTAAGGACAGTACAAATGGGCACTTGCTTAACCCCCTGGATGACCCCACGACACATCTTGTTTCTCCAAGATGGCCATGCTTCTGACGACCAACAGTGACTGTTTGATCCTTTGGGGAATTGGAGGGCAGAACATTCCAGAAACAAGGGTATTAGAATTTACTGGGAGCCTGCTATAGCACAAAAGAATCCAACCAAGATGAAGTTTTGCCTTGCCTCAGCACCACAGACAGGCTGAGAGTTCTCTGTTGAAATATGCTTGGTAAAGATGGGGTATATCTGACTCAGACCCTGCCGGGTCCACAGCAGCAGCTGGCAGGACACAAAGAAGCAACTTTGTAGCTAATTGTCTAATAGGTGAAGATTCTGAGGTTCCCTTCCCCAAAGCAACCTGGGTCTTTTCTACCCAGGGATCTCCCAGGATCTCTGGCCTCCTTGTTGTCTGCCCAGAGGGAACAGAGACTGTGGGCTGAGAAGCAACCTCACACCATTTCAACAGAAACCTTGCTGGAGCTATTGCTATTACAGGTGAGAGATCCCCAGGACTCCTGGGAGAAGACCAGATAGGCTGTCCTGTAAGTGTGTCTTAGGGTTTCTATTCCTGCACAAACATCATGACCAAGAAGCAAGCTGGGGAGGGAAGGGTTTATTCAGCTGACACTTCCACACTGCTGTTCATCACCAGAGGAAGTCAGGGAAGGAACTTGGAGGCAGGAGCTGATGCAGAGGCCATGGAGGGATATTACTTACTGCCTTGCTCCCCCTGGCTTGCTCAGCCTGCTCTCTTATAGAACCCAATGACTACCAGCCAGTGATGGTCCCACCCACAAGGGGACCTCCCCCTTTGATCACTAATTGAGAAAATGCCTTACGGCTGGATCTCATGGAGGCACTTCCCCAACGGAAGCTCCTTCCTCTGTGATAACTCCAGCTGTGTCAAGTCGACACACACGAAACCAGCCAGTACAAAGTGAAACCCTGTTTTACTTTTCCACGATCTTCATGGAGTGTGAGTCCCCCGAAGTCCTCTGACACGACAGTGCTCTGCGAGTCTCAGTTGCCAAAGACTTTAGTTGCACACAGTCACTGAAAACAACTGGATCCCTTGCCCAGCAGGCCACATACCCTACAGGAACAGACACACATGTGCACATGCACATTCACACATACTACACACACACACACACACACACACACACAGAAAGAAAGATGCACATATATACATATACATATGCACATGAGTTAGTAAAAGCTTATGACTTCTCACTATGCTGTTGATAAGCTGAGGGGGTCTGAGGGAAGCACCATGTCACAAGGAGAGATGACACTGATGTAGTTGAGCACTGTGGCAGCTCATAGTGGGAGCTGTCACACGAGGTGGTTCTGGGTTCAAACTCTGGCTCTTTTGTTTTTTGTTTGTTTGCTTGTTTGTTTGTTTTTGGACCTGGTGACTTGGGATGAGCGATGATGTTACAGTTACAGATATGATTTGTTTCCCCCAGAGGTCTCTGTGCTGGAAGCCTGGTATCCACTGTAGCAATTTTGGGAGAGAGTACAATTTTAAGAGTCAGGGCCTACTGAGAGGCGGTACTGGCTGGTTTTGTGTGCAAACTTGACACAAGCTGGAGTTATCACAGAGAAAGGAGCCTCCCTTGAGGAAATGCCTCCATGAGATTCAGCTGTAAGACATTTTCTCAATTAGTGATCAAGGGTGGGAGGGCCCATTGTGGGTTGTGCCATCCCTGGGCTGGTAGTCCTGGGTTCTATAAGAAAGCAAGCTGAGCAGGCCAGGGGAAGCAAGCCAGTAAGCAGCACCCCTCCATGCCCTCTGCATCAGCTCCTGTCTCCAAGTACCTACTTTGTGTGTGTTCCTGTCCTGACTTCCTTTGGTGATGAACAACAGTGTGGAAGTGTCAGCTGAATAAACCCTTTCCTCCCCAACTTGCTTCTTGGTCCTGGTGTTTGTGCAGGAATAGAAGCTCTGACTAAGACAGGGGCCTACTGGGGGTGGGGGGGGAGTCCTTTTTTCCATTCTTGAGGGATGAATGGCTTGAGGAGTTTATTCTTAAGAGAACTGCCTATCAACAGTAAGGCCAACCTCTGCACATGGCCCTTCTGCACTTGCGTATGTCCCAGTCCACCTGTCCGCCATATTTTGACATAGTTTGGTCCTCACCAGAGGTCAAACAGATGTGGGCCCTCAATGTTGGTCTTTCAGCCTCCAAAACCGAATTGAAGAAACTTACTTTCTTTATGAGTGACCCAATCTCAGGCATCGGCTAATACGGTGGTTACTACAACTCAGCGCTCCATGTTTTTATCTGATCAGAGGGGCTTACTACCATGCGTGCTACATCATGGCTCGCCATGAGGGTGACACCAGACAAGATGGAGGTTGCTTTGACGTGGCTGCCTGCTCACGTACTGTAGTGTCAGCCACGGTATTGATTAGGACTTTGGCTCCCTCTTCTTTGACCCTCTGTAGTAGTTGATTGACTGTTTGAGCACTAGTATTTATTCTTTTCTTTGTGATATACACGTTTGCTTAAGACTAGTTGCTCCTGAGGTAGGTCACCCTGTCACTGGGGCTCGGAAGAGGGGGAAGAAAGCAGGAAGGCATGTGTGTGGAGGGATGGCTGCTGGGGACATGGGAGACGGCGTGAACCCGACTCCGCTGCAAACGTGGAATCAATGGGTGAGATCAATGTGTTCATAAAAGTTACAGGCCCTGCTGGGTGAGCTGTTTTCCATGATGACAAGAAATGCATCAATTTCCTTCCTGTTCTTCTTAGGGAAGGATTGACTACAGTGTGATGCTTATGACAGACTAGCCCAGAAGTGCAAGGTCACAGCTCTCTCACGGTCCTGTTCTTTACCCAAGAGGTTTTGGGGGTCCTAAAATCTCTAACACAAATCTGGGAGCTTCCTCGGGTCTCAGAAACGAAAGAAATCAAAACAACGGAATCTTGAGCCTTTGCTCACTCAGTCACCATTGGCTGTTTACCTACTGTGTGCAGAGCTTTGAGCATACATCCCCCAATTAAGTCAGCATTTCGTGTGTACCTACTATGTGTGTGTGGGTTTGTAAAGCACTACAGACTCTCTCAGTAGTAAGTAGATGGACCTGGATGAGGCTGCACCTTCATTCTCCTGGGTGTGTCTGGTGAAAGATGGGAAGGAAGTAGTTCTGAGGGCCTTGAGGTTGTGTCTGAGGACTTGGAGGTGATGATGTAGCCTGACAGGCTGTTAGTAGAAGGGTGGGCAGAGGCAAGCAGGCAGACTGTAGGGAGCCCACAGGAAAGGCTCTGTAGAGGGTCAGGGTGGGTGATCCTAACAGAAGGCAGGAATCTGGCAGGGGGAGGGGGAAGCTCATAGGCTCAGAGGGAGGCACAGGGCCTCAAGCTGAGGTGTTGGGCATTTGTCCTGAGGGGACAGCAAGAGCAGCAAATATGGAGAAGAGGTTACATTTACATGGAGAGAAGACTCTATGCCTCAGAAGAGCTTCCTTCCCTGTCAGGGCCCTCATAAGAATTTTCTGTGGTGATGGGAAGATGGAGACGCCAGCCAAGGGCCTGTGCAGTGCAGTTCAGGTGAGAGATACAGGAAAACAGCCACAAGGGAAGGGGATCTGGTAAGAATTCAAGCGTCCAGTAGCCCTACAAGGTCCCTGAAGATGGGGGCTGAGAAGGTCAGAGTTGATGCCGGGATTAGGAGGGTGCTTTCCTGAGGTGAGGACTTAGGTCAGGGAGCAAGCTTGACCAGAGATGAGACTCAAGCATCCCACTGTCGACATTTTGAACTCAGAGCAGCTGAGGTACTGAAATGGAGGTGACATATGTCAGGAAGACATATGAGTTTGCAGCTAAAAATAAACCCAGGCCGACAGCCAAACAATATACCCTTGTCATTGAATGAAGCCCAGTAGGTGGTTCCCAGCCCAGCCTGGCAGCAGAGGGTCCCTGGGGGGTGCTGCCCTAGACTTCCGGGGCTAGACTGGGCTAGACCGACTCTCTGTGACCTTCACCGTTCTTCCCGCCATCCATCCCCTCTCCTCGGCAGAAAGTGGCGACAGTTCTGTCTGCTTCCGTCTAGCCAGAAGCACATGTTTGAAGATCCATTAAACCGAAAATAAAACATGTGGGCTCCCTGGAAATGAGAACTATGCTAAAACAAGGAGTTATTATACTTGTATGCGAGCCAATGAAGAGCAGAAATACCTCCCCAAGGCATGGTATTGATTTGGTCCTGGGTGCTTCTTACAGCCGAATAAATCTGACACCCCTCCCCGGAAGCACCCGCTGAGCAGATGGCAGGGGTCCAACTGCCAGCCTCTTCACCCTACTACAAGGTTAAGTCCATTCTTGGCTCAGGCCTGCTCTGACACCCCCCTCCAGCCTGGGCGGTGCTGGCTGCCCTTCCTATGAACAGTGGTTACAGGGACAATTCCAATTGTGAGGCAGGCACCTGGCCAAGAGCAGATGCCTCTAATTAAACTTGGGACAGGTCTTCCCAAAGGTTGGAGATGGGGGGTGGGGTGGGAGTGGGGTGGAGGGAGGGGGTTAAGATTTCAAGGTGCAAATTCTTGGGCAAATGGATGGATCTGGAGGATATCATCCTTAGTGAGGTAACCCAATCACAAAAGAAGTCATTAGACATGCACTCACCGATAAGTGGATATTAGCCCAGAAACTTAGAATACCCAAGATACAATTTGCAAAACACAAGAAAATCAAGAAGAGGGAAGACCAACGTGTGGATACTTCATTTCTCCTTAGAATAGGGAACAAAATACCCATGGAAGGAGTTACAGAGACAAAGTTTAGAGCTAAGATGAAAGGATGGACTATCCAGAGACTACCCTACCTGGGGATCCATCCCATAAGCAGCCACCAAACACCCAGACACTATTGCATTTGCCAGCAAGATTTTGCTGAAGGGATCCTGATATAACTGTCTCGTATGAGGCTATGCCTGTGCCTGGCAAATACAGAAGTGGATGCTCACAGCCATCTATAGGATGAAACACAGGGCTCCCAATGGAGAAGCTAGAGAAAGCACCCAAGGAGCTGAAGGGGTCTGCAACCCTATAGGTGGAACAACAATATGAACTAACCAGTACCCCCAGAGCTCGTGTCTCTAGCTGCATATGTAGCAGAAGATGGCCTAGTCAGCCATCACTGGGAAGAGAGGCCCCTTGGTATTGCAAACTTTATATGCCCCAGTATAGGGGAACGCCAGGGACAAGAAGTGGGAGTGGGTGGGTAGGGGAGGAGGGTGGGGGGAGGGTATAGGGAACTTTAGGGATAGCATTTGAAATGTAAATAAAGAAAATATCTAATAAAAAAAGAATAATAAAAAAAGACTTCGAGGTGCATGAGGGTTCTGGCGTTTGCTTGTTCTGGCCATCATTAAATTTATTGAGTGTACAATGTCAAGTTCCGAGGTAAGCCTAGAGATACAGGTGTGAAAAACGTATGCCCTGTGGGCACCCTGAAGATGCTGAGTCTGAAGCTGGGAATAGAGTGGGAAGCTCCTAAACCACTGTGGGCGGGGTTGACTTACAGACCCTCAGCAGGGGACCACAAGGGATTGCAGATGCCTAATTGAAGGATGCTAAGGAGGAATAGTAAGGTGTGGCTGAGGCTCTGCTACAGGAAGATGATCCGTGATGACTGGAGAGTCAGGAATGACCATGCTGCAGGAGTTCATAGAAAGAGCCCAGGGTTGAGCAGGGGAGGCGGCTGGTGTGGCCCATCACTTAGTCGGCTCAAAGGTAGATTAAGATGGCTTGATGAAAGAACTGGTTATGAGGAGGCAAAAAAACGACATTGGGTGTGACTCTTCAGAACAGGGCTGCCGAGGAATGATGAGGTAATGCTCGCACAGGCCCATATGTGAGCCAGAGCGCGGGTCGCATGGAGGTGGAGGAGGAGGTGGAGGAGGCAGGTGCGCAGGGGAACAAGCCAGCCGGGCAGCAGCCTTCCCAGCCACCGCGGTTCAGGAACCCAGTAACTGAGGTGCTGGAACTCAGGCGGGCTCCCAAGGTACGAGTCTGCTGAACACTGAGCCCCAACTTGGCAAGTAAGTTTCTCTTGAAATGAGACGCATTCCTCTCACTATCCCAAGCCTCTCTCTCACTCCGGCTATGACATCAGATACTCACTGTATTCATCCCCGTGATAAGGATACTCCCTGGGTGAGGTGTTTACCCAACATGAAAAAAAAGGACCCCACTTCTTTCCTACTAAGGCTTCCCAGAGTGCACAAGAGCTGCAATTCACATGCTTAAACCATGCCGTCTGCCAAATTATTACAGCACGACTCACACAACCGGCCACATCATTGTGGTGGCATATTGAAAAGCGGGGCTCAGGATCCCTCTGATACTGACTGTTGGTGGTGTGTCATGAATGGTGCAGCCGCTGAGAGCAAGGCAGCTTGCACTGTCAGAGAGTTCCAGCCCATGGGAAGGTCATGCTTGCCATAAGTGACCTTAAGCGCAGTGAGCTTGCAGCTGGAGAAACACAGTTCTCAGGGCAGTGTCACCGAGGTCCTGGCCTGAATCACAGGGTCCACAAATCTCTGAACAAGTGGAGATGAGGCAGCTGCAGAATGCATTCAGAGGTTCTGATAGCTCAAGTCTGACCAGAGGCAAAGTGAGCCCAGGGCTGGAGGAGCCCTTGCCACTGGGGTCTGACCCCAAGGCTAGCCTGTATAGAACGTGGGGACAAGAAGGCGCGTGGGGGTGTGGTGGTGCAAACAGAGGCAGAAGGGTAAGAGGGCAAGGACCAGGTGTGCAGTGGACTAGGGTTTGGGTGGGTGTTTGGTGTTTCTCAGGGAAGTATCCTGAAGGGTTTTGAGTTTTGTGTGTGTTTGTGTGTGTGTGTTCAGTTTGACTCTGAGTACTGGGCTATAGGCTACAGCTGTGCCAAGAAGCAGGCAGGGATGCACCTGTTAAGTCGCTCCCAGCCCTATTAAACCAAACATGCTGAGTATTTGGAAAGAGAAGAGAGAGCTGGGTCAAGGCCAGCCTTCTCCTTCTGTCCTGTGCTTGAAGCTGGAGGACGGTTCCACAGGACTCTTAGGGGTGGCCCTGGGTGGAGACCAGACTTAGAGATGCTGGGTATATGGCTTGAACCAGGGAGTAGAGAAGTTCACCTAAATATTGTGCACAAAACGCACCAGGGACTCATTTAAAGGGCCGACTCTTGGAGAGAGTCTCCTCTCTCCACCATAGAGATTCCGGCGTCCCAAGCACTTACTCCTTGAGAGTCCATCAACACTGGCGACTTCTTGGCCTTTTAACATCATTTCCCTGAGCTTGAAATCTGTGTCAGGCCTGCAGAGCGGTGAATGAATCACGCTCCCGGATGGGACCACTCAGCGCCAAGTAGCCGCCAGGGGGCGCCAGAGGCCTCGGCTACGAGCTCGGGCTTCTCCGCCCGCGGACGCCGCGCCCGAGACGAGCCAGAGCGCTGCGGGCTCACAAAGCGGCCGGACGCGCGGCGGCGGCGGCAGGTGCGCAAGGGAACGAGCCGGGCAGCAGCCTTCCCAGCCACCGCGGTACAGGAACCCCAGCAACTCGGGCGCCGGGACTCGGGCGGGCTCCCAAGGTACGTTTCCGCAGAACACTGAGCCCCAACTTGGCATATTTGGTGTAGTTGGGACCTTCCCGAGGCCATCTCCGGGGCTGGCAGGGTCAGGGCCCGGGGGCATCTCTGCGTGTCCCTGATGCGCAGAAGCCTCGGGCCGGGAGCAGAGAGACATTTGCCTTAGCTGGGAACGGGAAGCCCAGCTTGAGGGCACCCTGAAGCCCCCGTCTGCCAGAGCCTGGGATGATGCTCAGAGCGCCGTTATCCCTATCCCTACCCCAGAGCTGTGGGGCCCCCGTCTGTGGGAGTGTGGCTGGTACATTGAGCATCCGGGTTTTGGGGAGATGTACTGGAGCCCCACATCCGAGAGCGGGTGAGAGGGTCTGCTGTAGTTTGACGGCGGCCCCGAGTCGGTGACCTAGGCTCTGCGTTTGTAGCTGTGTCCGTTCATAAGGGTTCTCCAGGTGCAGCCTCCGCCGTCCCAGGTGTGAGAGGGACCACCCTGTCCCCGCGGTGAGCTCTGGCGCTGCAGCTTGTGCGCGCCCCGAGGCACCCAGACACCCGGTGGGAGTGAGGGGCTTGAGGTAGTCCTGTTGTCACCGGCTCATGCCCGTGTGCCCTGCCCCCAGATGCCAGCGATCGCGGTGCTCGTGGCGGCCGCCGCGGCGTGGTGCTTCCTCCAAGTGGACAGCCGGCACCTGGACGCGCTGGCCGGTGGCGCGGCCCTCAACAACGCCAATTTCCTAGACAATGACCAGTGGCTGAGCACCGTCTCCCAGTATGACCGTGACAAGTACTGGAACCGTTTCCGAGATGTGAGTTCAGCTTCCACCAGCGCTGGGGGTGGAAAATGGGGGTGGGGGGAGCTCAGAGGCCGGTGTAGGGGTGGGAGTGGTAGGTTCAAACCTCCCATGGAGGTCCACAGTGCATCCGTCTAGCCTGAGAGGAACTTTAAAGAGAACTTGGAAGGCTGGGTGCTCTTGCGTGTTACCTGTATTCCAGGTGTGTGCACTTGTAGGATTGGTGCAGCTGTTCTCACAGAAACAGGGCACAAACCTTAAGCAGCTTGGGGAGAGGGGCTCTCCAAGTGTTTGAGAGCTACTGATGGCAGACCGACTTTACTAAGCCCTGGAAGGAAGGTCCTGGGAGCAGCAGGATCTGGACATCTTTTGGGTGCATCAGGAAAAAAAAAAACCCCAGTGATGAGTATAGCTCATTTATTAAGAAGCCATGAGGTCAGGCATGAACTTGATGGGATATCAGGGGACAAGCGGTGGCTTGGAGACTTCCAGACTTTAGTGGAGGGGAAAAGGGAAGAGGCAGCAGAGAGAATCAGATCCCTTTCCCCATGAGAGTGCTGGGCGGGATGTGGGGGAGAAACTCCAGGGCACATCTGCTGTTCCTCTCTGCCATAGTCCTGGCTCCTACATACCTCTGTGCTTCCAGAAGATGGGGCAAGACGTCCCCCCCTTCCAGTAGGGCCTGCTCCCAGCCCCTTCAAAGACTCCCCAGAGTGGTAGGGATTAAGGGGACATTAGGAATCCCTGTCCCCAAGATGCTTTCAGTATTGTAAAAATGTCTAAGACTTATGAGTAAAGCTTTTATGTTTGAATGTTTTGTTTTTATGCAGTAGTTTATGTGTTAGAACATTAAAAAAGCAATATATATTAAATTACACACATTATATACACACATATATATCTATATATAAAATATATAGATATGACCTGAACCATACCATATATATATTTAAAGGGGTGACCTGAGCCATGCCACTGGACCTGTCCTCTCATCACAGGGCAGGGTTTATACATAGAGGTAGAGAAAGGCACCCCACACTTCTCTCCATGGGATTTCTTAGAGCCCATTCTCAGTATCTCCAGGCCTTGCAGGGAGCCGTCTCTGAGGAACTGCATGACTCCAGATGGCTTCCAGCACTTTCTAAATAGCACCTGTCCGGATCTCCTTCCGGGATCTGCTGCTATGCCCTCTGAGCCCCTCTCCTTCCCGGAGGAGTTTCTTCTGGGAAGAGCTTTTCAAACACACACCGAATCTCCTTGGTTATTTGAGGCTGTTTGCTACAGATCTGCCTGCTGGGTCCAACAGAAAAAGACCCTAGTCTGCATCTCACAGTTCCTAACAGGTTCTCTTAGCCATCTACGGCGCCTTTAAGATCCCGAGGGCCAAACTGAGATGCTATCACCCTGGCCAGGTGTGTGTGTGTGTGGGGGGGGGGAGGGAGCATGGAGGGGAAAGACATAGTTTTGTTTTTACTTTAATTTATTGCATGTCAATAAGGGTTGGGGATCCAGGCACATGATGAACCCTTACACACCTGGGCAAGTTGGGCTTCGTTTAGAGCAATGGTTCTCAACCTGTGAATAGCAACCCCTTTGGGATACTGCACATCAGATATTTACAATATGATTTATACCATGCACATCAGGTTTTCACACTATGATTCATAACAGTAGAAAAATTACAGTTATGAAGTAGCAGCACAGTAATTGTCTGGTTGGGGGGGGTCACCACAACACGAGGAACTGTATTTAAGGGTCTCAGTACTAGGAAGGTCAGAACGTCTGGTTTAGAGGATGGCCCACTGCTGCTGGGTGACTTGGAACAGGGGATTGTGGGTAGAAACTCTTGAGCCTGCTGGATCTCTGGGTTGCGTGAGGGCCTGCATCCTCAATGCACCTTGAGTTTAAAGTCCTAATTCCCATTTAGCTTCACATCTTAAGAAAATGAACAGCTTAGTTCTTATTTTTCCCATGCCTGCGTGGTCTTGACTAAAAATAGCAGACCAATGTTTTCCACCAACTCTTGACTGATAGTGAGACTCGGGCTGCTGGCTGAGCTGCAGCATCAGGCTTCTCCTCTGTGGACCCTTCTAGGAGGGATGCTATGTTCACGTTTCTTAGCATGACTAGGAACACTGCCTTCATGATTGCTTTGAAGAAGGGTCCAAGGTTTAGCCACGAAGCAGGAAGCCCCCAGAGCAGATTTAGTGCCAAACGAGTGCTTTTAGCAGTGTATAGTTTGTGAAAATGACAATTTGGTTCAGCAAGCCATTATAAACATCCAAAGATGTTAAAATATTTGCAAACATCATCAATCATCAGCCATTTTTTATGCTTCATGGAGTCATGTGATTCCCGTAGTGGTTCAGACATAATTGAATGCCATTAACCCCTTTAAAGTGGTGTGAACTCAGATCAGGGGTCCTTTTAGAGCAAGCCTAACTATCTTTAGTTGGATCATAGAAGTGGAGAAGCCCTTGGGGACAGATGAGAAGGAGGCTGCTTTCTCTAGACATAGGCCACCCTAGGGACAAGAGAGAAAGTGCATCTCAGGTGGCAGGAGCCTGGCTAGCCCGATCAGATCCAGGTCTTGTTCCAGGTTAACAAAACCTCAGTTTCTTGGCCTATTATCTTGGGGCTTCTTTGTTTTGTTTTCTGAGACAGGCTTTCTCTGTGTAGCCCTGGCTGTCCTGGAACTCACTCTGTAGCCTAGGCTGGCCTCAACCTCACAGAGATCCTCTTGCCCTCTGCCTCCTGAATGCCGGGATTAAAGGGGTACGCCACCAGGCCTGGTCAGAGCTTTTGATTTTGAAGTCTTTGATCACTTTAAAAGAATATGGTAAAGATACATGCCAGGTTTTGAAAGAAAACTACCCATCTCTCGCCGCCAACTCATTCCTTTGTTGGAGTTGGATGAGAGACACTTAGAAGTGACTTTTGGTCTTGGGGAACTAAAAGCCAAGGGTTCTCTTACTCCATTTTGTCTATTTTGATGTTTCGAGACAGAGTTTCCTGAGGTCCGGCCTGGCCTTGAACTCATTGTGTAGCTGAGATCGAACTCCTGACCCTCTGACCTAGCTAGTGCTGGGATTACAGGTGTGCAGCACCATGCTTGCCTCTACGCAGTCTTTTTCAGAGGAGAGATCGTACCAACCGGATCAACTCGAAAATGGACGCGATGGTGGGATGAGTTCTTGGCTTTCTTGACTGTTGAATGTGCTGTGGCATTGCTGAAGGTGACCTGGCAGCTCCTGAACTGCCACTTTTAAAGGTGTCTTGTCACTCTCGGCACATGAACATTCACTATCTCCAGTTGAACCATTAGAATGACCTCATGACTAGCTGGCTGGAGTTAGGGATCCAGTAATGACATAAAGCCACTCAGTTGTCAGGTCCTCTATACACCTGTGGTTCCTTCATGATCTTGTGGTTGTTCCATCCCTTTTATAGTTCCTCCATGAGCTCATGGTTCCTCCATGCCCTTATAGTTCCTCCATGAACCTGTGGTTCCTCCATGAGCTCATGGTTCCTCCATGCTCTTATAGTTCCTCCATGAACCTGTGGTTCCTCCATGAGCTCATGGTTCCACTATGAGCCTGTGGTTCCTCCATGAGCTCATGGTTCCACCATGAGCCTGTGGTTTCTCCATGAGCTCATGGTTCCACCATGAGCCTGTGGTTCCTCCATGAGCTCATGGTTCCACCATGAGCCTGTGGTTTCTCCATGAGCTCATGGTTCCACCATGAGCCTGTGGTTCCTCCATGAGCTCATGGTTCCACCATGAGCCTGTGGTTTCTCCATGAGCTCATGATTCCACCATGAGCCTGTGGTTTCTCCATGAGCTCATGGTTCCTCCATGAACCTGTGGTTCCTCCATGAGCTCATGGTTCCACCATGAGCCTGTGGTTCCTCCATGAGCTCATGGTTCCACCATGAGCCTGTGGTTTCTCCATGAGCTCATGGTTCCACCATGAGCCTGTGGTTCTTCCATGGGTCTGTGGTTACTTGGCTTGTCTATTACTTTATAAAGAATAGAAATTTTGGCCAGAGGATGTTGTATTTGGACTTTTTCACAAACACAACATCAAGAAGGAAGCTATAAGCAGGGCAGCAACCTATGTGAGCCCACAGTGGTTGTGACAGCAAACCCAGACCCCAGACCAAAGGCCAGCACAGAGAGAGGAACTGGGCATGCAATCCTACTCCAAGTCATGGGGCTATTGGCAATTGTGACTGCTGGGGGAAGGGAGAGAGTTCTCCCTAAGATAGAAGTTGGCAAATTGACCACTCTCCAGTGGAAGATGACCTAGTCAAGAATGTTTGGGCGCACATGTCAGTCTTGAAAACCAAGATAATACAAACATTTGTATTAAGCTGCAAAGCAGTTTCCCATCTCCAGTGAGCACGTATCTGACTTCCCCATGGACTGAGTCTGAGACCTCCAAATGTCTCAAATCCGATCTGGCTTTGACCGAGTTCCCTCTATTTGTTCCTACATTTTATTCATCCTTGTAAATATTTGACTACTTCCCGAGTATGAGGCTCTGGCCTATAAAAGGGAGCAGGTTTAGTGTCATCCTTTGTCCCCAATAACTTAGGCTGTGGCACAGTTCCTTCTTATTCTATGCTCTTTTTTTTTTTTTTCTCATGAAGATAATACCCACTGGCTGCAAGGAAATGATTTAACTTTGCAGAAATAGATCATCACAAACATGTATGGAGCCTACAGTGTGTCCCGCGTTGTTCCAGACATGTCCTGTGCACAATTTAATATAACAATTCAATGAAAAAAGTACTAGTATCCTTGCCTGTTTATCATGAGAGGATTGGCCAGGATTCCAGAGCTACCTGAGTGTGTAGGGGCCTGGGGCCCGCAACCAACAAGGGTGAGTGGATCTTGTGCGTGTACCCTGTCCATAGCTCTATCCACATCACACTGCAAGCAAGTCTTCCCCTTGTCAGCTGGCCCTGAACCCGAGCAGTGGGAAGCAAGGTAGACGCAGCATCTTGTTGGCATGTGCCAAGCTTCATCTTCTAATAAGGAGCTTCTGATTTGATTAAAATAATATTGTTGCTTACACTAAACATGACATTTCCTTTCTTTTGCACACGTGAAACCAGCCTTGACATTTAACTCCGGGATAATTACCTCCTAGTAAGCCCGAGGAGTCAGAAGCTGTGCCTTCGCTGGCATTTGTCTTACTCCCAAGTGACCTAGGCTTGTAACTCTAATGAGTGCGTGAAGCACGGTCCGTGGGATGTGGCCGGCTCTGTGGCAGAAATGGGTGGCAGCGACTCTCTGATCCTAACATCTCACTTAAAATGGGCTTCAAGAGCAAGTGGGGCTTTCTTTGGGAGGGCTGGGGTTGACTTTGCTCTTGGAGCTGACGACCAGAGATGGCGTGGCTTAGTGGATTGGTCATTAATTTGTTACCACATGAGGTGGATTTGTGGTGGAGTGTAACAGCAAGTGATTTTGATTAAACAGGTTCGAGGAGACATAAATGAGCTGCGATCCTAACTCTATTTAATGAACCCACTGTCTTAAATCCTCTGAACCACACGACCACTGAGAGAAATAATTACTTCCCTGGGACAGTTTAAGGGTTGACAGGCCTAAGAGCATCCTATCTTCTTTGGCCTTCTTTTTGGTCTGTCCTTGGCAGAGAAGAGAGGTCTTGCTGGGCAGATGTGGTAGGGCTTCTTGTCTCTGCTGACTTTCTGAGCTGAGTTTCCCACCTCACTCTCTCTCTGGTCTTTGCAGTCTTCCTTCTCCACAGGGACAGGACTGGACTGCATTTCTGGGAGACCAGGAACTTTGGAACATGCTGGCAAAGCTATTTTACAAGCTGAGAAGTGGCTCCAGATAGAGAACCTGACCCATGATAGTCCCCAAGGGAAAAGACTTGACCAACCATTAGCTCAGCTGTTATTTTGCTTGAGGAGACAGAGGAAAATTAGTAATTAGGTATTTTATAAAAAAATGTACTCTTTACTCAGCATGGCATTTCAAACCAAACACAATTTCTAAACTCACACACTTTCAGGAAGGCTGAGTTTACATTTTTAAAAAACATGTATGTGTCTGTGCCTATATGAGTCTACGTGCACTGCATCCACACAGGAGCCTGGGAAGCCAGAGTGGGCACAGGAACCTTGGAGAGCCTACATGAGTCTACGTGCACTGCATACACACAGGAGCCTGGGAAGCCAGAGTGGGCACAGGAACCTTGGAGACTGGATGGAGTTACAGGCGGTGGTGCTTTGAGACAAACCCAGGTCCTCTGCAAGAGCGCCCATACTCGTAAAGGCTGAGCCATCTCTGTAGCTCCGTCTCTGCGGCTCCATCTCCCTTTCTTATTGTGACGTGTCTCTGTGCTCTGTGTTAGAAGGGAAGTTGCTTTGATGCTAACGCCTGGCCTTATTTCCCCATGTTAGATAACCCATGTTAGATAATTATACTGAAGATATTTCTGTAAGAGATGAAATAATTTTCCAAGGCTAGATTTATGGGTAGAGAGGTGATGGGCTCCCGAGGCAGATGGTCCAGCTAGCCTGTGTGCTATCATGGCTTTCTTAGCCCCTCTGCACACCGGATATCTGCCATTTGGCCTCAGTTCCCAGTGAGACCATTCCTCTGGGGACAGGAACCACACAGTCTAGTGATGGTTCCAGCAGGATTCAGGTCTACCCCCAAGCTCCAGGTTTGGCTGTAGAACCAATTGGCATTAGGCCTATGATTGGCCAGACTGTTGATCCTTCTTTCCCAATAACCAGATGTTCAATTCCTACTCATTAAAGGCAGTCAGAGCACACTGCCTAGGGCTTGAGGAATTCCAATCAGTAACAAATAGTTGGTCCAGAGATGGGTGTTTCATTGGCATGGAACTGATCCTCAAACACCAGTCACGTCAGGCCTTGGCTAGGTGCTGGGAACAGGGGACAGACGCAGTTCTTCCCATGCTTAGTGGGCATGCCAAGTCTCCCAGGACTTTGGGGGCCTTCCTGGTGAGTGCCCAGTACTTTGAACAAGATGCTCATTGTTTTCTTTATAACCAGCTAGCCTTGCGTTAATTAACCCTGGGGCGTGGTCTGTGTCACTTTCCATCTTCTTGAACAAGTCCTGTGATACTCCACTGAAAGAGAGCAGAACTGTCATCCCCGTGAAGACCAACTGCCGCACAGTCTGGTTGATATTTGGGAATCGTGAAACTTTTGTGTGCTAGGGCTGCTGGCTTAAATAACTCTGTAGAAGAAAGATTTATATATTTGTATTTTATGTGTGTGAGTGTTTGCCTGCGTGTATGTATGTGCACCCATGCATGCAGTGTCTATGGAGGCCAGAAGAGGGCATCATATCCCCTACAGCTGGTCATATAGGCAGTTGTGAGCTGTGTTGAGATCTGAACCTGGGTCCTCTGCAAGAAGGATAAATGCCCTAACAGTTGAACCCCCTGTCTAGTTCCTTGCATGTAGTTTTGAATAGTTTCTTTCTATGGTCATCCCAGACATTTGTTCTTGCCTTCTAGAGACCAGATCCTGGTATACTGACTCAGAGACTGACCAGCCAAGTTGTGCTTAGGTACAGTAGGGAGACAAACATGGCTCCTACCTGAGACAAGCAGAGAAGTGCGTAGTGGTTGGAGAGACCTGTTTGAAGTCATTCTGTGAAGAACATGCCTACAGATGGGCAAGCAAGTCTAGCACACTGGGCTCTCTGGCACCCTCTACTTCTTGTGATTCTGGACCATATCTCTAGCAGACAGTTGGTTACACTTCCATGCCTGCGCTTGTCAAGTTACCTGAGTTCACCCAGATTTATGTTGAAATATGTAAACAATTGCTAACATATTGCCTGACTCTGGGGTCCTAAACACTGCCAACTGTGTGTGTGTGTGTGTGTGTGTGTGTGTGCGCGCGCGCGCGCGCGCATGTGCATACTATTACTGTTATGTTTGCTATCTCTCTGCTATTCCTCTGTTAGTTCAGTCATCCCTCTGTTATGTCTGCTATCACTCTGTTATGTCTGCTATCCCTCATGCATGCTATCCCTTTGTTAGGTCTGCTATCACTCTGTTAGGTTGGTCATCACTCTGTTATGTCTGCTGTCCCTCTGTTATGTCTGTTTTTCATTCACCAAAGTTGAGTTCTGTTTTGATACATGTCATCTCTTCCCTTTCATTGTGCTATGAATACCCCAAACATGGCCAACTTGTTATCAAGGGGCACTTGGGAGGTCATTGGGCTTTATTACATAAGCACACTATCATGGACATGTCTTTGAGTGGGCCTAGGTTCTCAGGAACGCACCTAGTGTGGGATCTGGTGCTCACCATAAAATAAGTGAGCACTCAGCTTTAAGAGAAGTGGTTGGACCATTTCCCAAAGTGGTTAGGCCGATTGCTTTTGCTACTACTGAATCAAAATTCAGTGGTAGCAACACATGCAATTAAAAATAAAAACCAGAAGCAAACCTATAATCAAACCCACAGATCTAAGTGAAAACTGTGCCAAGCAGCTATTGTTTCTCAGGCTCTCTCCTAGCTGAATGGGACGTGTGTGTGTGTGTGTGTGTGTGTGTGTGTGTGTATGTGAAAGAGAGAGAGACAGAGACACAGAGAGAGACATATATATATATATATATATATATATATATATATATATATATATATGGAGAGAGAGAGACAGAGAGAGACAGAGACAGAGAGAGACAGAGAGAGGGAGGGAGGTGGGGAAGAGAGAGAGAGGTGGGGAGAGGGAGCAGGAGGGTCAAGCTCATGAATGAATGCACTTAAGGACACAGTAGTGTTTTGAATGTTACAGAAAAATAAGTTGTTAAGGGAACTATAGAAAAAAAATGTATTTACACTCTAATGGGACGATTCTGTTATTTTTCAACTTTATAGTGTTTTTTTCCCCCAACTTAAAGGAATAGATAATTTAAAAAAATAGAAGTTAGATGGTACATAAAAAAAGAGAAGTAAATCACTCATTTTTGTCCAATGTGCAGGTGATGTTAACTCTTTGGGTAGCATTTCTATGTGTTCACTAGACTTCAGTAGTTTTTTAAAAAAAATATTTATTTGTGGGGATCGACATGTTCACAAAGGCACATCTATAGAGGTCAGGGTACACCTTGCAGGAGTCAACTCTCTCCTTCCCTTAAGTGGGTCCTGGGGACTGAACTCAGTCATCAGCCTTGGCAGCCGGTACATGATAAACCATCTCAAACCAGTTAGACTTTTTAATGCCTGAGTTTCCTGTAATTTATACGCTGTCTCCATGGTTTAACATGCACATTCTTTCTCATTCATTTAGCAGCACAGTATAGACATTTAAATGTGGCCTTGGGCTTCCAAAAGGACATTTTAATTTGTTAGATCACGCCAGTGAATATGTGCATTCCATAATGTGCCAAACCAGGGTTCTGTGGATAGTCAAGTAATTGTTTTTATTCTTCCTTATTTTGGAGCATGTGAGTCTTCCTGAATTTAAAAAGCATTCGGTCTCACATTTTCAAGAAGTAGAGATCTCTGGTGTCCTTACACACTCATCTGTGTTGAACGGGAACCTGCAAGATCTACGACTCTTACCTATGCCAGATGTTAGTGTTTCCTGGTAAAGGATGGTAGGTAACCCAGCATGCCCACCAGGATACACACAGGCAGTGGTCCTACTCAGGGAAAGTGCCCGGTCTCCCACAGCCTGCTGGGACGGCTGATTCTCACTCCCCTCTGGGTTCTGCCAAGGAGAAGCATCAGCTCACTTGAGTGTGGAGGAGAACCCTTTGCCCTTTCTCACATCTGCACCTGGCTTTGGGAATGTCTGCAGAGCCAGTTCTCTGAGGATACCGCTGAAATTGTGGCAGTATTAATGAACCCCAGCCTCACTTATAATTGGGAGCAGATGCTCCAAGCCGGGTTCTTAAGTGCAATTGCGGCTGACGAATCCCCTGCTGCTGGCAGATCCTATAGATGTTTTAATGCCCTTGTGGTGGAAGAGGCTGAGGGGAGATCATTAAAAACCAAGTCCATCTTCACCATGGCGGCAAAGTGGCTTCTTCTGTAGAATACAGACAAGGCCTGGGCCCCAGCTTGGTCTTCGTGTGTGTCTAAGACATCTGCACGCTTTTCATTACCCGATACTTCCTCCCACCCACTGCTCCTGCCAGGCCTGCTGCGTGTGCTCACTGGGGAGAAGGTGAAGGAAAGAATTCCCTCGGTGTTCTTTCAGAGTCATCCATGAGCTAGAAGCACAAAGCCACCTCTCTGGGCCTGGTTCACCATTCGGAAGTGTTTTACAGGCCATTGGACCTTACATGGAGAGGATTGTATCCCTGGACTCTAGCTGCATCTGGCCACATTTTGAGTTGCTGTAGTGCATGGGCAGGGCGGGGCAAATGGTGTCTAGTGGGAAGGGTGCTGTGTAGGAAGCCTTCTATCCCCCAAAGAAATCTACAGTCAGGTCAAGGTTGTAAAAGATAGCCTATGGGTAGGCCATTTCTCTTATAATACTTGAAAAAATTTACCTCTTTAAGAATCTTTTGCATGTATACTGTGTACCCTGCTCCTATATTTCAAGTCCTCTCAGCTCCTCCCTCCATATCCTCCTCCCAATGTCATGATCTCTCCACTTTTTCCTTTTTCATAACTCACTGATTTCAAATAGTGCTGCCATTGTGCATGTGAATGGAGGGTTTGCCACTCACTGAGGTCATGGTCACCTACGGGGGTCCACACCCCTGGAGAGAAAGGACTCTCTCTCCCCTCTCAGCCAGCAACCGCCATGAGCTTCTCCGCTAATGACAATAAATGCAAGGTATAGTTGCCAGATTGGGGAAGCTGAGGACATGGACATCTGCCTAGCCACCCTCTCCATTGTTCACTTAAGAAATCAATGGGCAAATGGTTCCCTAGGTCCCAGGGGTGGGGGTGGGGCAGCTGGGAAACAGGCAGAGAAGTCCCTGCCCTCTGGAAGTTTATACTTTGAGACATACACCCTCTTGCAACATTTGACTTCTCTAGGATTAAATAAAGTCAGGATTAATTGAATAAATATGTTTTGTTTCATATCCTCGGAGGGGAATGTTGTAAGTTTCTGTAGACAACCCACTATAATCAAAACCATATGACTTTTATTGTTTTTGTTGAGAGAAAGAGCTACTGGGAGTTGTTCAAGATGCTCAACGCCTCCCTGTGAGTTACAGGAACCGTCTTCACTGTGAACCAGAGGCCCATTTAGTTTTCTTACCTCAAAATGTGGAGGAATGCAGAATAAAACATTTCTATTCCCCCAGATGGACAGGCTAGGACCACCCCTTGGTCTTTGTCTTACTATCCAGCTCATTAATATGCCTTACTGTTAACAAGGGAGGGGAGTTCTCACTCACAGCCCATCCCCATCCCTTATGCTGAGCAGCAAGCTTTTATGACCTGCTGTATGACTCCACAGCAGTGTCAGCTGTGCCGTGTGGCCCAGCATGCTTTTGGCTTGGCCTGTTCCAGGGTGTCCTGATTGTGGCTCCGGCATGATATCAGCTCTAATATCCCTGCTTCTGCATACTGAGGGTCATTATCTGTGGTCAGCCCAGTTCAGCATTCTTCCTTGAGGCAGGAAAGGAGTCACAGCCTATGACAAAGTCATTGAGCCCAGTAGACTCACAGGTGACATGGGATCCTGTCTTAGTCTTGGTTCAAGTTGTCTACAAGTCTAGATAGTACAGGTGGGTGAACATCATCTCTGTTTGGATGTTTTGTTCTTCATAATGGGTCTTAGGATAATAGGAATATCGTGTGGTCTACCCTAGGCTGGCGGCATGACTTAGTGCCATCTCATCCCTCCCTCCCTCCCTCCCTCCCTCCCTCCCTCCCTCCCTTCCTCCTCTCCCCACGGACTGTACTGACATCCAGCCTGTGTTGCTCTCTCAGCCTGGCTGGCCTCAGATATGAGCAAGGTTGAATGCTATAGATGTGGGAAGGAGTATGGGGGGGTGTGAACAGACACAGTTCATGTTTCTGGTCTGGCCTGAAAGCTTTTTTCTTCTTCTTCTTTTTTTCTTTTTAAGCATCCATTTCTTGCCTGTGTAACTCTGGTGTTACACCAGTCTGAAAGCATTTTTTCTCTTCCCTAGCCTTGGATTAATTTCAAAAGATCCATTTAGTTATTTGGCAAGCTCTAAGGTACCTGGTAGAATGGAGGATGCTTGTCCTATAATACACTACCCTGTTAGCACAGCTCTGGGAGGCTCTGCTCCCTTCCCTTCACGAAGACTTGCAATCACAAAACATCTGACCTGGGACTTGACACCCAAGTGATCTACAGTAGGGTCTTATACACTTTCTGTCAGTTTTAGAGTCTTACTCTCTCTTTGCTACACCCCTTCCCACCGTAGAGCTAGTCTTTATGTAAATGTTTTAGTAACACACAGAACAGACTAGCGGAAGAGTTGGGCCTCTGAACAAGCAACAGGTGTCAGTACAGACAGACACAAGCAATTCAGTTTGTGGTGTATGGGCAGGGGGGCTGAGGACAGAAATGGGGTCTCTCTTCCTATCGTTCAGTTTAGGTAAATTCTCTCCACCACTTAGCTCAGGTGAAAGCTTCAGTTTGAGAGACTCCGTGGTCTCCATTACCGAGGCTTTCTCTATCGGGCATGGCACAGGCTTGAGTGTGCCAGCTCAGGCTCAAATCCTGTTTCCAAAGGCACCCATGCTACTCAACTAAACAGTTCACTAGGTGACGGACATGCAAGGTATTAGGGGCTGATCCAGGGAAGGTCATCGGTCCCAGGGAAGCGGTTAGTTAAGTTTCAGTGCCATCTCTGAATTGTAAGGTGGCTTTCGGAGAAGAGAGGGCGAGGTGGTGGAGAAGGATGCTGACCAGAAGTGTGCCCGAGGAAGCATCGGCACCCAGATGAGCCCTACCATGCCACTCAGCCGAGGCTTTGCCCATCGCCCCATTCACAGATACTCTGTCTAGCAGCTGAAGGAGCTTAGAATTTTAGTTTCTTCTGATATCTTTCAACGTGCTAGAGAAGCCCGAGTCACAACCAGAGCCACCCTTCTCGAAAGCTTGCAGCTCTCCTCCGCCCTGCTCTGCTGGGCCTTGGTGTTCTTCCATGACAGGACAGGACGTGGCAGCCTTTCTTCTTCCTTCGCAGAGGCTCTTTGTCATTTAGTGTAACCTTCTTAGTCTCTCCTGGCCCCAAACTTCCCACTTTCCATGGAATTCTTGGGCATTCTCATGCCCTACTTTCAGGCTGGAATACAGGCGGAGCCATTCTTTAGAGGGGCTCGGGGAGGCATGAGGATTGGCAGTAAGCCGGAGCTCCGCCACGTTAATGCCCCCTTGGCTATACATTGCTCTGCTATTCAGTGCTCACCTCCTCTGTACTGGGAGTTGGATGTAAACCACGTCTCCAGGAATCTGTAATCTCTCTCTGCAGGGCACACCCTCTCTGTGTGGAGTGATACAACTCTATCTCTAAAGGACGCAGGAAGGCACATAATGGGATTACTGTACTGCACTTGCTAGGGCTGATTAGCTCTGATTGTCTTAGGGCGGTATTGGTTGTCTTTTGAAAGTTGTCACAGTGTTTGTGTGTGTGAATGCTTGTGTGTGTGCGCGCACGTGTGCCTTGAGGCGTGCAGAGGCGAGCAGCCTCCGCTTCCCGAGGCCAGTTGCCAACACTTGGCCCTGTTTACTAAACACGGGGTGGGGGAGTGATTTTGGCTTTTTGAGGAATTTCAGTCTGGGGAATAAACACAAGGCATTCATTTACTTTTGCATCCTGCTTTCTCTTAATAAGATGGATTCGTTTTCCTATCGTTTTGGGATTTAAAGCCAAGACCAGTTGAGTTGGGAGCCTCCATCCAACATCAGATTTGAGCCCTCTTTCCCATTGCTTTGCACCGTCTAGACTTGTGGTGTGCTGACAGATACATACTTGGTTATTTAACCCCATTCTCTCCCAGGCTAGAGGTCAAGATGGGCCCTCTCTCTGGAGGGCCACTTCCTTGATGTGGTGGTTCACCTCTTCCTCTGGCTTATATATAATATTATTTTGCCTTAAAACTGCAAAATCCCGTTTCTGTACCAAAGGGCTCATCTCTTATGGATAGGAAGGCTCCAATATTTTATTCAGGACAGTGGCTGCTGAAGGCTCTAAGGCCTGTGGTTACAGACATGGTGGCAGGAGTGCTAAGCTTAATACCCAGTGCCTCTTAAGATGCCAGTTTTGAGAGCGTCCACGGGGCGATTAGGGATGATCCTACCATGTACCCAGAAAGCAGAGAAGTTATATATGTGGCCAACAGTATTAACTACATCCCAAGAGCCTCCTCCCTGGTGAGAACCCCACTCCATCTCATGCGGGTGGTCTTCATGGAAGGGTGCATTGGATGGAGTCCTGGGTTTTCTAGGAGTTATTCCTTTGTCTCCTCAACTCTCTTCTCCTCTTCTTATCAAAGGGTGGAGGCACAGGCTCCCCCTAGGCTGTTCTTTCTCTAGATTTACCCAGTCCTCTCTAAGACGCTTTCCCTTGTTTGGTCAGTCATAGTGCACAGATAAGCAAGCTTGCCACATGAGAAAATATCTGAATTGGGAACTCAATTTTTTTTTCTCAGCTGTAGATCCTTTTCTTCCTTTAATAAAGCAGTTTACTCATAATGACTCTTGGTGGCATTTGAGGGGAAATGCGTTTTCCCCGGGGGAACCTGGCCGATCTCACATGCCCCAAAATGCTGTCACCCCACTTCCCCTAGTCATTCAGTCACATAGACTTGGGAGTGGAGAGGAAATCTTCACTGCAGAGAGAAGCTTCTCTCTAAGAATTGTTCTCCACCTTGCCACCAGTGCCCTCTTCCCAACATGTAAGAATTGTTCTCTACCTTGCCACCAGTGCCCTCTTCCCAACATGTAAGAATTGTTCTCCACCTTGCCACCACTGCCCTCTTCCCAACATGTAGGAATTGTTCTCCACCTTGCCACCAGTGCCCTCTTCCCAACATGTAAGAACTTGTAGGTTTGGCACTGGGCATTGGTCATAGTGAGAACGTGGGGACGGGGTAGGTAGAAACCCACCCTTGTTTAACATGCTCGAGAAATAAAGGCCCTGACCTTCTGCTTGGCAGCATAAAATTCCTTGTCAAAATGACAATGTATAGCCTGTTCTGCTTATTGTGCTCACACCCTGCCCTGAATTTGCATCCCGGGTACTTTACACAGCTCATTTAGGAGGCCTGAAGTGGTTAAGTGGCTAGCCCAGGCAGGAGAGCTAATGGGAAAGAGGCAAGTTTTAAATGTGATGTCTCTCCAGTTCTTCCCCAAGCACGAAGTAAGCGCCATTCCGTTTGACAGGAGCCAGACTTACTCTGTGTTTTGCGCCCCCCTTCCCAGAGTCTCATGGATATTCTGAAGTGGGAGTGTCCTCTGACAGCTTTTAACAACAGTCCTTAGTGCCCTGTGCTGTCTGAGGTGACATGTGGAGCTTAATGGGGGGCTGTCTCTCTGTTGAAAGCAGTCTGTCTCCCCTTCAGATGCAGTCCTTCCCCAGGGAGCAGGCAGGGGAGATGTTGTCATGGTCCAGTAGCTCTTGACCTGCTCCGATACTGAAGAGCTTTTAGGGCCTGCTGACAGCTGAAGGGTTTGCTTTGACATCTGACTCCTCCTTTCTTCCCGGTGAGCCACACCAGGCAGTGTCACCAGAGCCAAAGCTGAGAGGTGGTGATTCCCACCTCAGCGTCTTCCCCGTCTTTAGAAAACAAAATAAATAAACATGATGAGAGAAAAAAAAAACTATACACTATCCCTTCAAGAGAGCTGTATCGCTTTATGTCTCTATACACACATGCTTTGAAATGACATGGTGGGTTTTATATGCCTCTACCATTTAAAAAGCTACAGAAATACCTTTCTAGGTAGTCCTCTGGTGGATAGATAGTCCAATAATTTATTTTAAAAGTTTTTTCTTTTGGAAAGAAAAATTTTTGGTTACACATTTGTGTTACTTCTCATTTTCCCCTGTTAGGAAGAACATGTTAGGGGGCTAATTAATTAATCAGCCATCTCTAGAACAATTTCCTTAGGAAACATTTTTTCAGAAAAAAAATTGTTTTTAAGAGAATTTCTGTGAAATAAAAATATGCTGAAATAAAAGCCTTTAGATATTGTGGTTAGGGTTTGATCCCAGGGCCTCTCACAAGCTGGGGGAATGCTCTTCTACCAAGCTGTATCCTGGCCACAGGGCTTTCCCTAGGATGTCACCAATACCTCTAGAAACTTCCAAGGCCTCTCCCGCAGAACCCTAAATCCTCCCATGGGCTTAGATCTTTACTCTTTAGGCCTTTACATTTCTTTATCATAAAAACAATTTCCCCTTGTGATTTGAATTGGTATCCTTGTGATCATAGTATTTGTTTGTTTTTCAAGACAGGATTTCTCTGTGTAGCCATGGCTGTCCTGGAACTCACTCTGTAGACCAGGCTATCCTGGAACTCACTCTGTAGACCAGGCTATCCTTGAACTCAGAAATCTGCCTGCCTTTGCCTCCCAAGTGCTGGGATTAAAGGCGTGTGCCACCACTGCCTGGCAAGATCACACTTCTGAGTGATGTAATCCCACTGAATCACACGAGGGCCCAAGTGGCAGTTGGTTTCACTGTTGGGCCTGCTCAGCTTGGTCACAGGATTAATGTGGTGTCTGCTACATCTCTCCTTTGGAAGTGCCTTAGCTCCTTTATATGTATCTGATAAGTCTGTGGGATAGAACTCTGAGGCCCTCCCATTTTTAATAACCTCTAACCCAATGATTTTAACATCCTTTGATGGTTTTGCCTACCTCACAGGCATCACTGGGGCTGTAACGTGATAGCGTATAGTTCTACCATCCTTCGTACATTCAGACAGTAACATTTTTAAAGGAAGGAAGAGAGTTAGTTACCTCTCCCCTTTTGGATGCAGTGAACAGGTGGATTCCTTTTCTGAGCTCAGTGTTAACGACCTTCCTGTGATAATTACTGTCATTGTTCCTCTGATGCTGTGGTTGTTTGACTTGGGGACCCTCTCAAGCTCCTTTTTACGTTCATGTGGACAGTCTTGTTTCTTGGCTTAGGAAGGTGCATCTCAGCCTATCCTTTATTCTTCCAGGCCAGGAGTCAGACCTTCATTCAGAACATAGTAGGTCCTTCTAAGGAGAGCTGATGTCTGCAAGCTTGGCATTGGAACTGGGTATACTCACTGTGGCTGGGACTTGTCAGTACCCTTTGGTGCACTAAATGTACTGGGGTATAGAAATCATCTGCTCCTACTGACATTTCCAGTGTAACCCCCAACATTACACCATGAGCTCACATATATTTCTAATTTTCCCAGAATAAGAACCTTTATTTACAATAACATCAATAACTGTACTTACATGTTTTAGTCTATAGCATAAAGGAGGACCTAGCAATTAGCCACCAGTGCTCTTGAAACCCACTAACACTCCAGACCACACAGCAGCCCCTTCTGTTCTGTTCAGACACTATATACTATCTAGCCTCATAGAGAAGGGTGCTCCAAATGACTCGAGCAAGCCGCGTTCCTAAGCGAAGTGATGCTGTTAACATCTTAATTCACCCTTATACTTATTGCCACTTGTATCCAACTTAGTTTATTGTCATTTAAGAATTATTCCTTAAAACATTTACATGGTCATAAAAGACAATATGAAGCTGTAAGCTTAAACACCTCTCTTTGATGTCTTAAGTCATTTGGAACGCCCTGCTCTATTAACTTTGGATGCCAGAAGACGTTAAGTAACCAAAATGTTCATCAATAGGAGTGACCAGCTGGATAAACCACTTAGATCTACACAGAGAAAACACTTCTATCAAAGAGGGAGAGAGGCCTCAGTGAGCTGCTATAGAAAGGCCCCGTACATTTTTTTTTTTTTTTTTTTTTTTTTGGTTTTTTGAGACAGGGTTTCTCTGTGTAGCCCTGGCTGTCCTGGAACTCACTCTGTAGACCAGGCTGGCCTCGAACTCAGAAATCTGCCTGCCTCCGCCTCCCGAGTGCTGGGATTAAAGGCATGCGCCACCACGCCCGGCGGCCCCGTACATTTTTAAGTGAAGAAAGCAAGTTACAGAGAGAGAAATGAGAGACAAACATGCTCAGGCACCCACATGTGCAAACATGCACCCACAAGATAAAGAGATAGAAAGAAGATACTCACATATATGCAAACATGCACACACACCCACATCCACCCATACACCCATCCATGTGTCATGTAGTGTTTTGATCGGTGAAGAACCACATATGTGACACAATAGGTTGTATCACGTGGTAACATGTTAACCTTAGTTTATGTCACATGATGATGCTTGCACAGCTAAGGAAAAGCCCATTCCTCATATGCCTCCCTCATGGAGTAACAGATGACTGCATGCACATGTGTCAGAAAGGAGACTAAAGTATAACTGCACTTGTTTGTAGGGGGGACACAGAAATGAGGGTCACACGGCATGGGACAACAGGGGGGGACACAGAAATGAGGGTCACATGGCATGGGACAGCAGGGGGGACACAGAAATGAGGGTCACATGGCATGGGACAGCAGGGGGGACACAGAAATGAGGGTCACATGGCATGGGACAGCAGGGGGGCACAGAAATGAGGGTCATACGGCATGGGACAGCAGGGGGGACACAGAAATGAGGGTCACACGGCATGGGACAGCAGGGGGGACACAGAAATGAGGGTCACACGGCATGGGACAGCAGGGGCACTGAATGGTCTGACAGAGACTCCATTTTCTGTGCCGCCAAGGGCTGAGGTTCTTGCTTGGTCAAAAAGCATATGTGTTTGTTACATTAGTGAGCAGCACCAAATTCCAGTTCCTCTCCCAGCTCTTCTGGTTAGCCCCCGCCCAGCCGTAAACAGGTAAGCCATAAATGGGAGTGTTCCCTGGAAGCCCCAGAGCCAACTGGGTTTTATCTGTTTGGCTGCTTGGTTATTTTTAGAGCCAGCACAAGAAGAGATGGGTTTGTTAAGGCTGTTTCATGTGTGCTCGCTGGTATACTTTCTCTTTTTCACTCTTGTTAAATTATTATTTTAAAGGAATCTCCTGCACGAGTACTGTGTTTGCATCATTTCCACCTCCGATGTCCCGTGCAAGTCCTCTCGTGTCCCTCCTTCCCTCCCTCCCTCCCTCTCTCCCAAATCCATGGCCCTCTCCTCTGTAATTGTTGTTATTACAAACACACACTGCTTCTTAATTCTTCTTCCTTTGCTGGCCTCTCTAGCTCCTCCCCTCTTGTCAGTCCCCATTATCTTCCAATTGTTTTGCACTTCTGCTCTCCTGCTACGTGTATTCCTTTGCTCTGTAGTCCCAACACCTCTTCTCTCTCCTTCTGGATCCCTTTCTACTTTTATGCTATAAACACACACATACCACATCCACACACACACACACATACACACACCCCACATACACATACCACACATACATAGACTCACCACACACATACACAGCATACACACACCATATACAAATACCACATACACATGTACACATACTACACACACACACACACACACAGCACATACACACACACACCATGTACACACACCATGTACACACACCACAAACACATACACACACTCACCACACATATACACACCACACACACATACACACACACACACACTCACCACACACACACACACACACACACACACACACACACACACACACTCATACAAAGATGCATAACACATATACCACACTCATACACATCACACATACTTATACATTTATATACTCACTCTTACACACACATACACACTCATATATACATACTCATAAGCACACATACATACGTATAACACACTCATACACACATGCTCATACATGCACAAACTCACACATACACTAATACACACACACATACTAATGCACACTTTCACATTAATACACATACTCACACACAGTCATACACACATACTTATATACACACTCACACATACACACATTTATACACTCACTCATACATACACATACATAGATACATACACAAACATACATACTCATAACATACTCATATATACACACCATACACATACACACACACTCTCATACATACACATACTCACACATATACACACACTCTCATACATACACATGCTCACACATACACTGATACACACACATACTAATACACACTCTTACATTAATACATTCACACACACAGTCAAACACACAATGCTCATACACATACACTCACACACACCTCTTTCTTAGGCTGGCTTATTTCTCATGACACAACGATCATTGACCTGTTGGTGGACACCTTGGTTGATTCTCTCATTTGATTGTCATGGAAAGTGCAGTGGTGGTCCTGGATGTGTGGGCCCTTCAGACGCAGGAGCCCAGGAGGGCTGTGCCTGGGCCATGTGCTCCGATGTTAGATTTCCAAGGAGCCTCCCTCTGCCTTCCATGCTGGTGCGTCCTTAGGGAGCGAGTGGCCCTCCAGTCCCTCCTCAGCTGTTGTCAGTCTCCCTCTTGTCAAAGCTTTCCCAGCTGGGAGTTCACACTGATTTTTCTCCTGATGAAAAAAAAAAAAAGGAGAATTCACTGGCCCATAAGTGTGCCCTGCGCACCTTTTGTGCGTCTTTCCTCCCTTTATCGCTCCTATGGTTTTTGTTTTTTTGTTCGTTTGTTTTATGTCTAGGCCTGCTGTTCCCTGGCAGAACCCTGTTTTTTCTAGATGAGGTAGTAAGGGGGCATCCAAGGAAAGATAGCATGGGAAGGCTCTCCATACCAAGGACCTCAGCCTCTGGGGCATTAGAGCCACGGACCAGCCCTTCCCAGAGTCCTTGCTGGTGTGTCTCTCCGTGAGCCTAGTTTATGATGCTGGTGCCTGGTGAGCTGTCCTTCAGATGACCTCTGTGGCAGAGGAAGCATGACTCTAGGCCCAACTGTGACTAGAGGAATGTTGTCACCTGTAGCATTTCTGTTCTCCTTTGTCAGCTGCTCCCTGTCTCTTTCCAGCCCAATCTACTGCACTAAATCACGCTGCCCTGTTGTTCCCCTGCCTGCAGGCCCTGTGTCAGGTGATTGCCTCTCCACTGATTGCAGGCTGCAGCCTCCTTGATCACTTAGCTCTCAGCCTCCCCTCTTGCTGTTGGGAGGTGGGGTGAGCATCATCTTTCTGAAGGAGATGTTCCTTTGCTTGCTGTTGGTTCATGCCCTCCCAGATGGAAACTGGGCTGAGCTGCAGTTTCCCACGTCTGATGTGCTGGCTTCTGCACACCGTGACATAGAGGAGCCCACCAGAGCCACACCGGAGCATGGGCGCACCCTTCCCTTTACTCTGTGCCTGATGGGCTGCTCCACTCGTACAGTGATGGATGCTACTACTGATCAGGAGCTCGCCATGTGCTGAGGGCTTATATCCTATCTGCTGAGCCTTTGCAAGAGCTGAGTGAAGAGGGTAGCATCATTATCTATCTTGTTTTAGTGAGGAAGCTGGTGAAGTATTTTAAGAGGTGCAGCAAGAACACACACACATATATACACCACAGATAAGCACACACATAGGCTACACATACATATACATATACACATCACACTATACATACACACAGGCACATACACATCACACCATGCACTTACACACTAAACACACACAGACACACAATTATGTGGGAAAATAGGGATTGATTCCTTGAGCATGCATCTTCTGAATAGGTTATTCTGGGATCATTCCGTTTGGAGACCCCACAGAACAGATTGTGGTTAGTTAAGATCAAGCTATTGCTGAAAGGTGCCAGCGTTTCATGAGCACTTACTCTGGGCTCTGTTCTGGCCTGAGGACTCTGGCTGTCCATCTGCTCCCTCAGCAGCCCTGTGAGAAATGGTTGTTTTCATCCCTGTTTTCGCTCACGTGTGGGGAGGCTCAGAATGCCTGAGGACAGAGGCCCGTCACTAGAGAGCCAGAGTACCTGTCTTGCCTCCTATTACCTGTGCCCTCGTTAGCCGGCTGCGCGGCCCAGCACGAGGAGAGCCTCTGTGTAATGCAGGTTGTACTTTTATTTATGTTTTCTTGGCAAGCTGCACATATTTGGGAGTCTATGTGTTTAGTGATGTGTTTATAAAAAAAATAAAGAGATATATTATGTTCTATGGAAGTGTAATGAGGTCTGGGGGAAGGGGATGTCACAGAGGGCCCATGCCAAGGCATCCCTTCCCCCGAGGGACCAGCCACACGACAGTATAGCATAGAATAGAGTTTATTCAGGGAATGGGGAGGAGAGTTAAGAGGGTAGAAGAGGCAGAGAAAGGCAGAGAGAGGGAGAGAGTAGAGAAGTAGAGGCTGGCCATGACCACATGGAGAGAAAGGGGAAGGGAATGGGGAGAGAGAGAAGAGTAAGAGAGAGAGGGGCGGGGAGGAAGAGAGGATGGGGCAAGCAGTCCCTTTTATAGTGGGCCAGGCCTACCTGACTGTTGCCAGGTAACTGTGGGGTGGAGTTTAGTCAGATTGCTAACATTTAGTGCCACAGGGAGCTTCAGAGCTAGACTCTGTATCTGGGACGTGCTCATCCATCCACTCAGAAGGACTGTCCACAGAGGGTGGTAACCAGAAAAGGAGACACAGAAGGTGTTGTTCACAGTGTCTGGACAGGTGTCAAGTGCAAGGCATGGCTCGCTGTGCCCTGTGTGGGTGGACAGTCCTGTGGGCGGAAGTACATCCGTGGGAGCTGGAGCTTACAGAGTAGGGCAGCCCATCAGGCAGCCTTAAGATGCCCAACGGGGAGAGGAGATATTTTCTGCACAGCAGCCTGTCAGGGTGACTGAAGCCCTCAGAACACTACACTGGGCCAGTGGAGCACTAACAGAGAGGAACATACAGTGTGCTCCTTCCTGAGCGGAGCCTCTGTCCCATGAGCTGACTCTCTGGGGAAAGTCCGATGCGCCTGCATGTACTTACCGTGTGTTTTGTTTTCGAAGGCTCAGAAAAGTCCTAGCGGTAATGAGTTATTTAGGACCATTCTCCTAATGAGTTATTTAGGACCATTCACCCCCATATGTGTTTGGCTGTGCTACCACCCAACAGAACTGTAATCACAATTGGACAAAAAACGCGGATAGCCCATTCCTTCTGATCATGTTCTGCTTTAAAAGTACTTAAGTGGTAGAACGTTCTACCGCTGAAAACCTTAGCCTCTGCCTCCCCGGACTATCCGGTTGGTTCTGGAAAGTAGACCCCAGCCTTTCGTCTCCAGCTACAATGCTAAGCTCCCTGAGGGTAAGGCATGTACTGTGGACCTCCTTTGTACCAGCCTGAGAGCATTTTCTTGGGCACTAGATGAATAATAGATACTCAATAATCACTTGTTAATTAATTGACTGAAGATGTTTGTTAAAGGCCAGAAAGTTAATTAGTGGAGGCAGGAATCCAGTTCTTTCAACCTGTAGCCAGAGGCTTGCTATGTTAGCCAGCAAGCTCTGCGTTACAGGTCCTGCAGCCTCCCGCAGTTTCCCAGGTTGACTTATAAAGCACCACAAACTCCTCTGTTAAAGACTTTCCTTTGAGCACTCCATTCTTGCCGTCCCTGCCTCTGTGTTATTTTGGACCTTAGCTGTGCTACAAGTAGGTGGTGTGACAGCCTTGTGGAAGGAGTTTTGCATGTGTGTGGGAGGCCTTTCTCCCTCAGTTTTATCTGACTACAGCTTCTTGCCCCAGGAAGGCATGCACCTTTGATCGCTCCTGCTTTGTTCTGTCTGTAGGTTTTTACCTGGGGGATCCATCCTGGGCGAGGAAGAGGAGCCCTGGGGCTGGAGGCATGCTGCTTCCAGAGCTGGTCTGTGTTGAAGCTCAGTTTTTGAATGCAATAGCGGGCAGTACCTTAGAGCCTTAATTGGATGGTTATGTATGTGTTTACTCCTGACAGAGTACCTGAATCATCAATAGGAAGGATGTCCTCCTCTGTTGATAGGATTACAGTGTGGGTGTGGGTCATTTGTCACTGGTGTGTCAGCCTAGGCTAATACTGCTATAAAGATGCATTGGTTTTTCCCTTATAGGCAGGCTGTGATAAACTTCCATTGTATTGCAATGTGTCCTTTTGTTGTTGTTGGACAGTGGGCCCTGTGGCTTGCTGCTGAGCAAGGCTTGAAAGCCCTAGGGGACGCTCTTTAGTTAAGTACCCGCTGGGCTGCATCTTCTCAGTCTAAACCACGGGTATCAAAAGAAAAGCATCTTTATCCTGGATGGTTCTGTCTTGTTCCTGCCATACATCTGTACTCACTCTCCGGGAATCAGTTCCTGGCATTATTTATGTAAAAACTGATTGAGTTGTTGGAATGGAATTAGATCGGAGTCTTTGTTATCCTAAGAGAGTGCCTTTTGCCAAGCAACAACCACTGGGGTGGGATCTGACTTTGGTTGAGGCAATGCATGCTATCATTTAATAATGCCTATAGTTTAATAATAAATATATGTATATATACTTATATATGTATATATATAATATATTGTCCATATATGTATGTGTATACACACACACACACACACACACACACACATAACACATACATATATTGTCCATGATGATATGTATATAGCATCAAGTATGCCCGTGGACAGCTAGAAGTGTCTTTACAGCCAGCTCCTAGACCCAGTGACGAGAGACACGTCATTTCTAGGTGATAGCACTGCGCCTGCGTACGTCATCGCCATGGCACCCGCTACAAGTCCCTTTGCGCATGCGTCGTCCTATGCGTCAAGGCCCAGATCCCATAGTGCTCTCTTGTTCCCTCTCACCCCCTCCCAGAGGCTGCCTATGCCAATAAAACCTCCCCCATGAGACCTGCGGCTGAGTTGTGAGCATTAAGACCAAAGTGGATTGTATTAACTCAATTTGAGAGTGTGTAGCCCAAACCATGGAGAACTTATGAGATCTACATGAATTTAATTAGCTAACTTCCTACTTCCTTGCTTAATAGACAGCATCCCTCGCCTGATCACAGAGTCCTGTACCCCTTTGCATTTGGAGCCATTGCCAGGTTTCAGATGCCTTCCCATCTTCTAGTTCTTTGTGAACTTATATGAACCTCTGTCCTCTCTCCTGGTCCTGGCCTATCTCTGGATACTTTGACGCATGCGCAAGGGGATTTCAGAGGGATTCCTTCCGTGGGGGATCATTCTGTAGTTCTAATTTTATAATGTGTTTTTCTTTATGGAGCGCATCACTACTTTAATTAAATGGTTTAATTAAATAAACATGTCCTATTTCTTTACTATCCATCTCTCTTACTAGATTAGAGGCTTCACGTGAGCGAGAGCTTGTCTGTATTTCTCAGCTTACTGTGCCTTGTGTGTGGTATTTGACATGGGTTAGACATGTAGGGAGGATATTCAAAAGGGAAAGCAACAGAAATTTGAGAAGCTCTCTGAAAAGATGTTGCTTTTCCAGATCGTAAAGATGACCTTCTAGGAGTCCCACCTCCTGGTATCTGTGTCTTCCCCTGTCACCCTCCCTCCCCAATGCCCATAGCGCCAGCTGAACCTACTAGGCTCCTCGTGAATTGACTTCAGCAGAAATACAAGATGTTGTCTCTGCAATTGGATGCTTCAGAAGATGTAGCACCTCCCTTCCTTGTTTCTGCTAGCTCCCGTGTCTGTTCGCTGTGAGGAAAACCAGCTGCCGTGGTGCAGTCCTCAGAAGAGGCCCATGGGGTACAGTCAGGAACAGGGGAGGTTTGGTTGCTAGGTAGTAGGCACCTGAAGCCTAGACCCAGTTCTTCCAAGCGGCTGCGTCCTGCCTGTGATCATGGGGATGATCTCTGAGCACAGCCAACCTGTTTAGCTTCAGAGAGGACCCTGCAGGTGCTTTGCCTGCAGCCTGGGAGAACCCTCGAGGCAGAGGCTGACAGTTGAAATGCGCTTGGATTCTTGATCAGTCAGAACTCAGATAATGCATGTTATTTGTTTAAAACCATTAAGTTTGGGGGCTAATTTGTTATATAGCTGTAGCTAACATACGATTTTTCTCTCCTATATCTTAGGGCATCATAGGGGTGACCATGGAAACAATATATACCCACTCACATTGATCACTCAGCACCCACACTGTTGCTTCCTGCTGCTAACTCTGTCTCTGTAGTTTGGGTTGTGTTCCTGTGCTCACTTAGCAGATAAGGTTTATGGGTTGTGTGTTCCTGAATCGTAGCACCACTCGGAAGTAAGACTGTAATAGCGAACTGTGCTCAGACTCTCCCTTAAAGTCCCTGCGTACTGACCAGAGCTCAGGGCAGTGTCATGGAGAAGGATTTAGCATGAGTATTTGGGCAAAGGCTCAGCTTGGACCTTTAGGAGAGATCCAGCCATTGTCTTGTTTGGGTGTGATCCTCTCAATGCACTGAATTAGCATGCTTAGTGTAGAGCCCCGGGAAAAACTCCAAGTCAGCTGATAACTCTCGTGGTCTAAGAATAAAAGCCAATCAGGGACATAAAAGACGGTGGTGGCTTGGGAATAGCGCCGGGCAGTGTCCGCCGTGATTGTAGCTTGTTTTCAACTTCTGCAGGATGAAATTAAATTAGTCATTGTTTGCTCATTTGACCACGTGACTGATTTCTCTGAGGCAGATTGTATTGGGATGAGTGTTAAGTCAGTACCAGAGCGTGCTGACCAGTCCTTGGTTGTGGAGAACCTATTTCGGGACAAAATTTGGAAGAACAAAGTTGTGTCATGTGATTTGTTTGCCTGTTTTCTGGTGCGGTTGCTCCGCTCTCGCCTCAGATGGGATCGTTGCCTGTTTCTTGATCCTTGTGGAATTGTATCACCACGTCTCCGTGAGATAGATTCATTTGGAGGGATGGACAGCCAGCTAGGTGGGGTTCCTATTACAACTGAGCGTTGGCCATGAGACATATGAGTGTGTGACTGCGTGGAGTGTTGCTTCAGGTATAACCTTGTGTTCTAGAACCGTGTCTCACAGGAAAAAACCTTTCTGGCTCCACAGAGCTTTCCAAGGTAACAAGAATACAGTTTGGGCCCCTAGGAAGAGATCAGTTTATGCTTTTGAAAGGATCCTTTCACACAGAAGTGTCTGTGTTGTTGAGAAGGCGTTGAGATGCGAACTTGGATTGTATCTTCCAAGGCTCTGTGTGGTCCATCCTGCTCAGCCCTCGTGATGTTCTTTCTCAGCTGTCAGGATTTCAGGTAGAGTTTTTCTAACCCCAGTGGGAATCATAAGTCATAGCACACGTAAATGAGTTAGGTTTGCGTTTACTTCACCAAGCTAAATTTGGAGAGATGGGATATCATGTATTCATGTTTGTTTTTTCTTGTGTTCTGAGCATAACCAAAACAGATGACCTGGTCTTGTCTACCTTCTACCCACTTGTGAGTCTCTGATTCTTGTGGTCTGCTCGATCTCTATGGGTGTCAATACCACTGTATTCTCATGGCTTCAGACATCACCCCTCTGCTGTCTCTACCTCTGACCCCTTAACCCCAGGTGAGATTTTTCTAACCCATTCCTTAAATATTAGTGATCCTCTAGACCTCTTTTCAGTCTCTTATCTATTTTTATTTTATGTGTGTGAGTATTTTGCCTGTATGTATGTATGTATGTATGTATATATGCATGTACATATTGCATATATGTACCATGTGTATGCCTGGTGCCTGTGGAGGTCAAAAGAGGGCACTGGAACTGCAGTTAATGTGGTTGTGAGCCACCGTGTGGGTGTTGGGAACTGAACCCACAAGTGTTCTTAATCACTGAGACATTTCTCTAACTCCCTCTTCGTACTTGGTAAATCTTTTGGGGTGATTGAATTCATTTTAGAAAAATTTAAATTTTAATTAATTTATGAATTAATTAACCTTTTAAGCACACCAAGTCCAATTAGTGCTGCCCCTGTGCATGTGGGCACGGGGATGTCTACCGGGGCATGGAGAAGGTTTAGCACTTTGTCTATCTATGCCGTGTTCTTGGGACATTTCCGGAGCCCTGTTGCTCTCCTAGGTTCTACCCAGAGCCTGTTCAGTTTCCCAACAGCCCCCCCCCCCCATTTGCATACTCCTCTTCTCTGGTAGCTCATTAGCACATGTGGCACTGGGTTCTTACTGCTCCTAAGTCAGAACCTTTCCCTACTGCTCGCTGTTTCTGTCTGGGACCCTGATGGACATCACTGGAGACACGCAGGGTTGTAGATGGCTGTTATCTCTGGCTTGCCCACCCCTCCTGAGCCAGCCCTGCTCATGGTGACTCCTCAGTCCCCCTCTCAGATCTTTGCTCCTTAACTTCTCATTGTCTCTTAGATCCTGACCACATGGTGCTGTGTTTTGCTCGGGGTTCCTTCCAGATAGATCTCGCCTCCTGCTCCATGCTTCTGTAACCTTATCTTGTGACACTGCAGTCACAGACGTCAGTGGCTCCCCATGATCTCCAGGATTGGCACACTTCTTACTATGAACTCTGAGGTTAACTATCTGACTCAGTGGCTCCTTACGCCGTTACCTCTGTCCCTTGTCATTCTCAGAGGTATGGCGACACCAAACCTTGCTTTCCCTATTGCATTCTATTTCCTGTCAGGACGCCTCAGTCGTGCTTTGTAGCCGCTGTCCCCCACAGGAGACTTCCTCTCCAGTGGACATTTGGAAAAGAAACAAGATGTTTGTGTCTGTCAGCACGGGGATAAAGAAGGGAGGGGTTGCTGCTAGTGTCCTGTGAGGGGAAAGCCAGTCTGACAGTAGTAACCTTGCTACAATGTCCAGGGCAGACCTCACTGTGAAGATGCACCATGCACAAGTACCCAGTGGTGCTGAGGTGCTCAGTTACTGCATTCTGCTTACCAAAATTTTGCTGGGTACCAGGCTAAGCCCAGTCATGTTCTTAGCCGTTCACGAACTCTGCAGCCTCAGGCAGGGGCAGAACTCTTCACCTCTCTGATTCCTTAGCTGAAAAGTACAGGTAATAAGACCCCCATGTCCTGTGCTTGAGATCTGACTGGACTGCAGCGAGTGCCCAGACACATTGCTGCGGCCACCATTTTAAGATTTATCTATTATATTTATATGAGTGCACTGTAGCTGTTTCCAGAAACACCAGAAGAGGGCATCAGATCCCATTACAGATGGTTGTGAGACACCACGTGGTTGCTGGGAATTGAACTCAAGGCTGCTGGAAGAACAGTCAGTGCTCTTAACCACAGAGCTATTTTTCTAGCGCAGCCACCATTTTAACCACTACCATTTGATCTAATAGTTATTCTTTGACCATTTTCTTCCCATTCAAGTGGGACCGATCACCTCATCTTAGGCCACATGCAGACTATGAGAAAGTACCTTTAGGAAATGGGCTGTGATGGGTTTGGGAATTTAGAAACTCCTGAGCTAATGGATGATTTCATTTTCGTGTGTTTTTATATATAGCTTAAGGGTTGGCATCTATGCTAAGTCAACCAAAATTTTATAGCACATTCTATATTAATTTTCAAACTTTTCCCCACTGAGATATCCGGATGTCAAAACTTTCAACACAAGTGAATTTTCCTCATGAAGCTGGGGCTACTGAAGAGATCCTGTAGCATACTGTAAGCTCTTTGGGGTCTTGGGAGTCCATGCAGACAAGGCTGGATTTGATGAGGCTGACAAATGTACGTGACACTCTTCCTTAGGGTAGTAGATGAAGGCGGGGTTCCAGACTTGTGATGTCAGGTCACCACTGGTTGCTGGATAGTCCCTGTGTCTGATGTGGGATGATATTCAGTAGTATCATGGCAGAAGGTATGAATGCCTAAATTGTCAAAATGCTTGACTCTAGATAAGTTAAGTGGGAAGTCAGAGCCTAAGGCACTCTTTGCCGCATAATGAAGTCTTTGTCATAGGAGATACCAGTTTGGCCTCAGAGGGTCCCTGAGGCCTCCGCCACAGCCACCGGAAGAGCTTTAGGTCAGATGCACACTTTCATGAATAGCTCTTTACCTGCTCTGTCCTTTTTCCATCCAGAAAGTTCTCACTGAGTCTTCAGGATTCAGGACTCAGCAGTAGCGTGCCTGGAGTTCCCCAGATGGCGGAACCTCAACCCTGGCAGGCAGACGGTGAATCAGCCAGTACGGCTTCCACCCTCCCAGTGCTAGGGCCTTGCAGAGGTGGGTCTGACCTGAGGAGTCCCATTCAGCTCGAGGAAAGGCCTTGTGTATACCTGGCCATGGTGCATGGCTGGCCAGAGGGCCTAGACTCTCTAGAAACACCGCTCTCTAGGTGTCCATTCAAGTTCAGTTCTTCAGTGAAGGAAGCCTTCCCTGCACAGGCACACTTTGGGGATCTTTCTGCGTCATGTTTGTCAAGAACAACTGTGTGTTCAGGGGATGCTTGGAAGAACCCACCATCATGATCTTGGGTTTACCATGCTGTGAACCCTTGGTGCTGCTGGAGCAAGGTCTGAGGACAGCACTCTACAGCTCCACACTCGCCTAATCTCCCGCTTCTGCCCATTCTACCTGTGGTGTAAAAGCTGGGAGTTGGGCCTCCACAGTGAAGCCAGAGGATCCTGGTTTCCTTAGTGTTCTGTCTAGACTCGGGGATAAGGCCCTGGCTTCTCCAGTATCTCCATCTGCAAATGCCGATATTGCTAACTAACACTGCCTCCCAGGAGCTTGTGAGGTGATGGGGGATGTTTGAGCGTGGAAGTGACCCAGTGCTGGAGAAGTGCAGGGAGTTGTTACTGCATCACAGAGAAGTTGCCTGGGAGATGGATTTCCAGTTATTCAGTTCCCGTGTCTCCTCATTAGTATCAGGGAGGGAGACGTGGCTGAAGTTTGCGGATTCTCGGTTTGCGGAAGGTTTCTTTTCCAGGTAGGTCTGCTCTTCATAAAACCTCACTAGAGCCAAGGAAAGGAGCAGACCACAGACAGAGGCCCAGAGTGTGCAGTGACTTACAGCCCAGGTCTCCAGGAAACGCTTCCTTCAATAGCGCTGGAATGCTGGCAGAGTTAGCCTTCTCTCCAGCCCTTAAGTTCATAGTTAGGAGAGGTTTTTTTTTTTTAAATTTTGTTTTGTTTTTGTTTTTTGTTTTGTTTTGCCTATGTTGACAGCATCCCAAGGGGTTTCCACAAAAGCTGCTTCATTAATGACGACATTTCTAGAAGTTTCTTTTCTCATGGCCTGTATTCAGCATGCTTCGTGATGTTTTCCCCTATCTGAAGTGAGCACACCCAGCTGTCAGTGTTTTGGATGCAGACATGTTAAAAGAAGCTAGACATTCTATTGTTGCAGTCTCTGTAAGCTTGGTGTCGAGCGTCACACATTCCTTAGCTCAGGTACCACGGTTCGTGCATTTTCTAAGATGTGGATCGATCAATTAACTGTTCCATTATTTAGCAAATATTTATTGAGTGTGTCTATGTACCAAGATTTTTGTAGACACTGGAGGAACATATGAACAGAACAATCCTTGCCTGGGCTCCTGAGTCTTAGGGCATCGACAACAGACACTGACCTAGCACTTGTGGCAGAGCTAAGGGCAGTGATGGTGGTGAGGATGGTAAGACTCTCCTCCTTGAGGAAGGGTTCGGTGAAGAACTGGACTTGACTGGAGTCAGTGGAGTCGAGGTCTGAGGGGGAGGAGCAGAGGCCTGGAAGTGGGGATGCATCTGGCATGTCTAAGGAAGAGGTCTGGAGTGCATGAAGTGGGCAGAGGTACTGTGGTATAGGGAGGCAGGAGAGCGTGGGCCATGTGGAGCCTTGTAGGTATATAGGGAGGCAGGAGAGCGTGGGCCATGTGGAGCCTTGTAGGTATATAGGGAGGCAGGAGAGCGTGGGCCATGCGGAGCCTTGTAGTGCAGTGTAGAGTTTGCTTTTATTTCAAACTCTCTCTATATCTCACATTCAAGGGCAACAGGTGGCCAGCCAGCGTGGATGGTCCTGAGAGTCTTTGTGACCATGTTAAGCATAGTTACTGATGTCCTATCTTGTGTGCCCAGTGTCAGGAAGTTGACCTGAACCCCTTGGATAGTTGGACAAACAGACTTGTGTCTTCTGCAGGGATGGAGTACAAAGGAGGGGAGGAAAGCCATGGAGATTGACTCTGTGCTCCTCTGTAGCCCCTAAGTGCACTGGATAGGGTGGTCCTCTATGGAGACCTTGTGCACAGAGGCAGGGTGTACAGAAGGCAGCCCTGGGATGCCGTTGCCGCCTCCTGCACTTTCCTAGGCGTGCTTTGCTCTCCAGCCCGAGCCGTTCCAGCCCAGACTGGTTTGTAGATTTGTGTTTGTTCTTCCTGTTACCTCAAAGGTGACAGATGGAGTGCTTTCAAAGATCACCCAATGCCAACGGATCACATTCATGCTGCTTAGCTTAGCTTTCAAGGTCCTTGGTGACTTGGTCCTGCTCACTGTCTAAACTCTCCTCTGTGACTGCGCTCACAAAGGGCGTATTTACATGAAGTCTCAGCATACAGCATACAGCAGGTGCTTTCTGCATGGGCACCTGCTCATTCTCTCAGCACCTTTTCCTGCCATCTCTCCCTCCCCTCCTCCCTTCCTTCCCTACTTCCTTCCTCCTTCCCCTTCTCCCTCCCTTCCATCCCTCCCTCCCTCCTGTAAAACCTTCCTTGGCTGCTTTAGGTCTCCAGGCTCTCTGGCACACCCACGACTCTCTCTTTTTCCTTGTCTCTCCCAGCTTGTCAGCAGCTCCCGGGGAACACGGCTCCCGTCATATTGATAGCATAGATAACCATCCCAAGGACATAAGAATCTATGAACAACCTGGAACATCCCCTCCCCCGCAGCGTGGCCAGGCTGGGAAGTATTCAGATGAGACCGTTCTTGAAGATAGACTGTCACTTCAGTCTCTAGCCTGTGCCTTAGATAATGCCACTGAAGATTAAATAGCATTTAAATAGCATCCTGAAATAATTGTGTGTGAGCACAGGTATGCTGGGCTTTGAACCCACACTGCACATGTTAAATGCTGGAGTTTGAACCCAAGGCACACACATTAATCTTTATGGTTTGAGTCCATCTCACGCACGCTAATCTCTAGAGCTTGAACCTATGCTCCACATGGCTAAGCTATGCAGACCCAGAGGAGGATTCCACACCTTAAATGTAAGCTCTGAATTAGTCACAATTCCTTTGTTCCTGGATCTTCTTCTCTCTGAAGGTAAATGCCCAAAGCTCTGGAGTAGGGAGATGCTCTCCTGTCTCAGTAGGAATGTTGGTTCTTGAGATGTGTGGCTTCTTCAAGAATCTCTCTTACCTTTAAAGTCAGTAACGAGTCTTGCTTTTGATCCCTAAGAGACTGCATGTTTCATGCACCCACACCCACGCATGGGCAACGGGAAGCCCTTGTGCGGGGCAATACACCGGTCACCAACAAACTCACTTGGTAGCAAGTGTTTTATCAGGGCTGGTTCAGAACGCTGCTCAGTCCACCGAGCTGCATGTGCGACTTTATTCAGGAACAGCAAGGTGAAGCCAGAGTATGAGGCACACATTCTAGATTCTCCTTGGAATATTGGCAATTTTTCTGACATTCACACTACACACAATAATCACAAGCAAGTTAGCAGTCCATTTTCATGGACTTAGACTATGCCCAGAGTGTCTGCCCCAGCTACTGTTCAAGTTCACTTTAATATATGTCTCTGCAGTGTTTTAAAATTAGCTGGAAGCTGGTCTGTGTGTTTTTGCCTGGTGCTCACATCTCCCTTATACCCACAGGCCATCTGTGATTCCTCAAAGGGACAATATGACACACACATGAATCTTAAATGTGTTCTTGTCTTTGCTGGGGAAAGTCACCAATACTAGAAATGAAAAGCGTTTCCCCAGAAGGGATTTGGATGTAAGAAAATGAGATAACTGAAAAAAAAATAAAAATTTCCTAAAATGCGTAAAATGAGTTCTTACTGTGTGTTAGGAAACTTGACCAGGAGCCAAGATTCACTCGCGTTCGAAGAACAGTAGATAATTTCTTCAAGATGGAGGCACCCAGGAATGAGCAAGGTTGCCCCAAGCAATACTTGGAATTATTTTACTTAAAATTTGCTTAGTTTTTAAAACACAGATACACACACACAGACACACACATACATAAAGATACATACACACATACAGATACACACCCACACACACAGAGACAGACATTGTAGAACATTTAGAAAATAGAGTTGACTCTTGTTTGTTCAAGACTCCTCTGGTTTGGTCAAAAAAGCCTGTCTATCAAGCCACTTTTGGAAATGATAGATGAAGCTTGTCGCTTCTTCAAGCCGTCATGCTTTGAACCTTGTGAGATAACGGCCCTTGTGTGTCTTCACGTAAGTTACTTGTCTAGTCCTTTCTCTCATGGCTGTTTTCTCTGACCTCAGAAAGAGAGCTCAGACTGGTTTTAGGACAGTTAGCGACGATGATGCTGTGTGTTGCCTATGGAGGAGCAGGCTCTATCTAGGAGACACCTCCTCTGTTCTTGAAGTGCCTGCTTGCGGTTCCTGGCAGCACGCTGGCTACACTCTTCTCTTTCTTTTTAGTGTCCACCAAACAAGATTGAGTCCCTTTCGTTGGATTTTCTCATTTTGTGCCTTTTTTCTTTATTTCCCACATGTTTAAAACGGAAGGAGATTGATCTCATTTGGGGGGAGAGATTCCTCTTCTCGTTTCTCTGAGATAATTTGGAATGCCACCATGTCCTTGTTATAGATGGTAATGCTGTTAGCTTGGGCCATGGCCTTTTGACCATTTCTGATGACTTTTGTACTCTTTAGTACACAGTAGGTATGCAAAAAAACTTATAGTGCCACATCCTTACTGACTGACTTCTCAGAAGGAGTACGACTCCAAGACCCCTTTCCAGTGAGCCATCCCTCTGTGGGGCTGAACATAGCAGCCTGTCTAGAAGTGAACGTCAATTTATATAACATGGTTTGAATCATTCCTCAACTCTGGTATGCCTAAAAATACCTCCAAGAATGTCACTGAGTCAGGAAGTTTGGGAATGTCGGTGTTCTCCTGCCGTCCCCCGTGGAGAGAAACCTTTTTATCTCAAGCCCAGATACCCTCTATTCTTCTCCAGGGCACCCTGCCTAAGCAGACCATCTAAATTCTATTCCCCACTGGCTCTGCTTCTACTTCACATCATTCTGCTCCAACCCACTCATGTCTATTTTCCCTTTGATCTTCCCTTAAAAGATTCATAACGACCTCTTCAGGTTGCTGCTTATGAGTGAGTTTCCAGCTCAGAAGCAGCCTGTGTGAAGGCTCATCCCAGTTAATTTCTCCCTCAGATGAATCCTTCTCAGACTTAAAGTTACGTTCCTGTGGACCTTTAGTGAAGTCAAGAAGCCCCGGATTGTTAAATGGATGAGTGTTCTGGCAGAATGATTGCAGCGTCTTCAGATATTATTGAAGTAGATGAGTGTGAGTTAGTAGTGTGCGCTGACGATCACTTTCCTGTGCTGTTGTTAGGTTTGCTCATGTTTGCAGCACGTCTGTAGGTAAGAGAATAGTCCTTCAAACTTCTCATTAGCTTGAGGTGATTAATTATTGTTTGGGACCACTGTGGTCTCATTGCAGGCTTGCCAAAGTTTCTAGAGCTCACTCTTGTGCTGATTACGGGCTCTGGATGCCACCATTTACTAGCTGTTCTTAGAGGACAAAGACTTCCTCTTTTTGTAAATATTCCTGGTGGTGATAATTGTGGCTCAACCATAGTTCTACTTAGTGTTTATTGATAGAATAAATAAATCAAAAATCTTTTTTGTTTGTTTGTTTGTTTGTTTGTTTGTTTGTTTGAGACAGGGTTTCTCTGTATAGCCCTGGCTATCCTGGAACTCACTCTGTAGACCAGGCTAGCCTCGAACTCAGAAATCCACCTGCCTTTGCCTCCCGAGTGCTGGGATTAAAGGTGTGTGACACCACCACCCGGCTAAATCAAAAATCTTGAGTTAGTGGGTCAAAAACACTTTAAGATAGTGTCATATGAAGACACCATCTGAGATCCGGACTTGTCTATATTTAGCATATAATACAGTTTGAGAATTATAGAGAAGGCATAGTGAGCACAATTACAAAATCTGTCAAAAAAAAAAAGAAATAATTTTGTCAGGATTAGAAGTATGTGTAAGCCACAGTATTTGGTGAGGCACAACTTATCAGCTTGGTTAGGTCTATGGTCCATTATTTTTGGTTGTGAGCCTAGCCTTTAATGTCTGAGCCATTTCTCCAACCTTCTATGGAATATCAAACCACATATTCTGTGCTATTGGGAAGAGAGCTCTTGAGTTTTAGATGTGGTAAGAACTTCCTGGGGGTGGGGAGCAGGCTTCAGGAAGCATTGATGGCTAAGCACCACGGACAGCTCCCAAGAGCCTTCAGGGCGTGACCATGGCCTCTCTTGTACCCATTCCTGCTTACTCGAGTGGACTGAGGAAGTAAATTAGCCTCTTAACTCCTAAGCTATGAAGAAAACAGCTGGTTGCAGGATAGAATAGTGGGATTCAAACAGTAGATCCTTAGATCTACTGTAGATCTAAGTAGATCGGGGCTCTCAAATTTCAGGGGCTGTGGGTACAAGACAGAAGAAGCTGCTGGTCATTGTGAGGCACAGCAGCACTGTAACTCATGGAGAATAGCTGCTGTTGTTCTAGAGCATCTCAAGGCTGTGCCTCTGACTGGCTGCTATCTACTTAATGCTCCTGTATTTGTTTATTTAGCTTCTATGATGTATCTTTTCCTCTTATATACCATACTAGGCCATCAGGGCCTTGCAACCTAGAAAACTTGTACAATATCCCAAGAACAACCACCCCAGTTTGATTCAGGTGGCTCAGTGTTTACAGTGTTTCCCTGGAAACAATCTACCAAGAAGGCATGGTTCTTCTTGCTGAGTAACTCTGGTACCCTAGGTGAGTCCCATTGACAATTCCAGCCAAATGTACTTCTCATTTGGAGAGGATTGTCCTCCCTGGTTCTTACGGTCAGACGGCCTGTGTGATCAGACACACATCCTTTGAGGAAAGATGCTGTGGAGGGTGAGAGCCAGGCAATGTTGTTCTGCGTTGACAAGCAGGTGAATTCTTGTATGCAAGGCAGTCTGTTAAATATCAAAGCTTGGCCTCCTTGTTCCGTAGTTTCTTGCCCAGTGAGCTCATTGTACAGAGATCAGAGAACAGAGCATGTATGCATTTGAAGAATCATACTCTTTAAGGAAGGAAAATGTGTTTTGCTGTAGTATTTAATTTAGAAAGCAGAGGTCATTATTTTCTTTCTTTATTTTTTGTTTATGTAGAAAAACAATGGAACAGATAGATTTGTGATTTACTTCAACTGCTCCAAATTATGTGTGACAGCTTTTCAAAAGGCTGGTATCGAAAGGCAAAAGTCCATTGTATAGTTATAATTTGGCAGTTTTGGTGGCCTGGGATTGTAAATCTGCTGTTCATCGTGTAATTCAGACATTGTGATTTTAGTTGGTCAAGGGCCTAAGCTGTCCTTGGCCAAAACAAAATGAAGTTAAAACAATATTCTCATATAGAAAAGCACGTGACGTTCATGTTTATTAAGCCTTCTGCAGAGAAATCAATATCCATCTCTGAATCAGAGTACTCATTGTGAGTCCCTCAGTTACCGCCAGGAGAAGCCACTTCTGATTTTCCTGGCAAGTATTCCTGAGTGTTACCATGCCTCCCCAGTTTAGCAGCATTTTCCCAGCACTTTCCCCTCAGTAGGCTTTGGATGGGTTTTTCAGAACCATGGCATTTGCTTCAAGGTCAGTGCTCTGAATGAGATTTTTAAACGCTCCTACATGTGGATTCTAGGAGAAGCCCAGTGATGCTCTGATAATACCTTCCATTCTTAGGGGTATTTGGGAACATGATGGGAAGGGATCTCTGCAGTTGACCCAGACCTCATGCTGAATGCTGACTGCATTGGGTCAGTATATCTGAGCATCTGTCTTCCTAAGCTTGGCTTCCTGTCTCTTGCTCCTCTCGTATCCCTGATGAGGTTTGGTTGTCATGTAAGCATGGGCTGAGCCACACCAAGGCACACAATGATGATTTTAATTTGTCCCATAAAGATGCATTTCTACTTGCTCTGGTCTTGAATACAATGGATGGACTCTGAGATCTTGGGTCCCTTACATGATGTTTTTTAGTCCCCAATAGCTTGTCTTTTATTTTTATTCATGGTATCCTTATGAGCTATAATATCTGTTATCCACTTGGACATTTGCATGCATCTGTGCACAAGCAGTTTAAATTAGCTCAGAAAAGCAAAACCCAGGGGATGCCGGGAGTCTACTAGCATAAGTCTGGTAGTTGGAATAGAATTTGAGGTCTTGATTTTAACTTCAATGCTTTTCATGAGCCCCTTGCACTGAAATAGTATAAAACAGCATTTTGAACTTTTCTATTTCTTAGAATCCACAAGTTCATCTGGGATACTTTCAGAACCATGATGACATCTCTAAAAATAAATCTCATTTGATCTGCCCACAGTGCTGATTGGCTTACAAGAATTTTTTTCTTGAAGCTGCATGGTCTTGGATGGATGAATACCTTCTGCTGGTACTTACAGCTTGACCATGTGTAGATTTTATAACAGTGAGAGACATAGAAAATAGGGGACAATTGTTTCACTGGTTTGAGCAAAAATGGCTATAGCTTTCAGTGTCTTGATATTTTGAAATTGAGCTCTCTTGGTCTTACATAGAGAATTTCTCACCTACGTGCTGTTTACGGGAAAGAAAGCTCATGCTTTTGTTTTTACTTTCTTGTAGATACCCACGAGAATCTCGGAGAGTACACAGGGAATTGACAGTTATTTTTAATGAGAGGTGTATGTGAGGCAGCTTCGCACTCCAAGGTCTCTGAGTGACTCTTCAGCGGGCTCGGGGAGGGTGGGTGCATCTCGTGGTGACTGCGCTGGCAGCGGATCCATAATCTCTGGAAGGATGAAATGGGTTCTGGTCTTGGGCTTTATTTAGAAGCTTGTCTATTTTGCTTAGTGATCACATTCTTTATAATATGTATGGGAACAGCTTATAGCTCTCTAACATTTGTTGTTGCTTTGAATGAAGATAAAGAACATGCATACTGGTAAAAGACTTCAGAATCTGACTTGTAAAAGTCACGTAACCTCCGACCCCTAAAGCTCAGACCTGTGGACTCCCATCCTGGATTTTTATTGCAACCTGGACATTTCCAGGAAACAAGGAAGGGTTTGCTTTTGGACTCGTGTAGCCACTTTCACTAAGACAAAGGTACCAGGGACAAAAGTGGAGCTCAGATCAGCTGAGGATTTACTCTGGGGTTTTGCAGAGGTGACATTACTGTGAAGGGGACAGGCAGAGGATGAATACTTACTCATGTGCACGAGGTCATGTGAGCAGAGGGAAGCCTGAGCTTACATCCGAAACACAGGCAATAAAAACACGACCTCCATCGCAGGTCAGAGCCACGGCCTAGACATTTGTCATTGCTGGATTTTGTGGAAAACTCTCCCAGAAGTTACTGCATGGGACAGGTCATCCATACTCATTCCAGTTCAGTCAGCAGGATGCCAGTTGGACACATAACGAATTAAAGAGGGTAGTTCTTGGGGCTGTAGAGGTGGCTCCGTGGCTTAAGGCCACTTGCTGCTCTTGCAAAGGACCTGGGTTCAGTTCTCATCACTTACATGGTGGTTCACAACCTCCTGCAACTCCTCTTCTTGGTCTCCATGAACACCAAACACATGTGGTATGTATACACAAATGTAGGTAAAGCACCCATAAACATATGATATAAGTAAGTAAAAAAAAATACACCTTGCAAAACAGTTGATAGGGTTGCTGATATAAAACACAGATAGTGAAACTGTCCTAATCTGTAGAAGTAGAGAAATACAGGCATGCTTCGCTAGAAGGTTACAGCGCTCTCTGAAGGCTACTAGCGTGAGCAACTGGAGCCGATCTGTGGAGTCTCCCCGCAGTGTTACAATCCGTATCAGAATTAATGTGCCGCAGCAGGAGTAAGATTTCAAAAGGAGCATAAAATGTCTGTGTGGGACTAAGTAAATTCTGGATGAGCTAAATCCCTTATTATTTTTGTATAGATCAAGGGGGAAGATGTTTACTAAGATGAAAGTTGTTAAATTTTCAAACGAAAAGTGGATTTATGTGGGCGTTAAAAGGAGTGTGCGTTAGCTGGATTAGTGTAACTCTTCCATGCTATCTGGGGCTAGATTACAGGAATCTGTCTATGCTTAGTGTAACTCTCCCATTTGTGTTATTGTCTCAAAACACAATGGAAGAGCACAGCAGATGACGGGTGCCCTACAAAAATGAACACCGAGTGGAAAGCGCTGTGGCATTGAGTTTACCCCGGAGAGACTGAGGCGTGAGCCTGGGGCCACACTGAGGCTTTCTGTGACAACTTCTGAAACTTTACAGTGTGCAGGAATGAATGCTTTAGGGAAGCAGAGACGGAGCGGTAGAGCGTGGGTTTCTGACCTCGGGGAGCATGGAGCATTTAACAAAGAATGTGTCTATGGACATTGGAGAGTGCTCTTGTGTCTTAGATAAGGGTCAAGGAGGAGAACATTCATAGCTCTCAAGAAGTCTAGGCAGTGTGCTCCCTCCCAAGGCTGGCAGGGTCAGGAGACAATGGCTTCAGGGTAGTGGAGTGTTCCACAGGGACTGGGGAGCTTTGAGAGGAAGAGTCCTCCCATCACGTTTGGCTTGGCAAAATTCCTCTGGCATGGTTGAGCAAGATGGATGGACAACAGAGGTGCTGTGGGAAGGAAAGATCAGTGCAGACAAGTTACAAGGAGGAGGAGGAGGAGCCTAAGCAAGCCTAATGGGGATGGATAGGAAGACACAGCTGCCAGACACGAATGGGATTGATAGCACCTCACAGCTTTCAGAGACAAAGCATTAATGGGGAGAGGATCTATGCTTTTAAGCCCAGGGAGATAGTGGGGCCATTATCAGAAGAGAGGGAGAGAAGATTGGAGAAAAGTTAGCTATTAAATGTGAAACAAAGGAGTAGCTGAGTTATTACTGGGGTCCAGCATAAGATTAAAGACTTCCTGCTTTTATTTTATTTTATTTTTTACATTTTTCTTCAAAAAATTAAATTCCATTTCTTCTTTTTTCAAAATATTTTTATTTTTATTTTTTGGTCACTAACATCTCAGTATTTGTTCATTAGTTAATATGCTAATTAATTTTAACATCCATGCCATACTAATGTAAGACATTCATGATAGGCACCTGGTATGTCTATAATTTAAGATGTCCTGGGTTTGATCTCCAATACTGCATAAACCAAGCTTAATGGTGCACACCTGTGATCTCAATACTCCCTTTCTTCTTTCAATAGATTTATTTACATACAATGTTCTAAGAACTAATTCAGGTAAAGTTGAGGTATTCTTTTCCTCCATGGAGTTGATATTTGGAGACTGATAGTATATCCCTCATATTTTCCTGAGGGTCAGATTCTGTCATTTGGTCGATATGGGTAGTCTGCCTGGGTCTGAAGCTTGTGCGAGGAGGTGTGGACTCCCTGTGTGGCTGTGGACCTTATTCTGGGTCAGATCCAGTCTCCATCTTGGACTCACATCTTCCACTGACATATGTTGTAGAACTGTGTGCATTACCCTGCTTAGTGCAAGCCTTCCACCAACATCTGAAACCTGTGGGAAGACTTGTGGAATTCTATGTGTGCCTTTGGATCTTTTCCTGGGTCAGGCCTGGTCCTACCCTGGTTCCAGAGCCCAAACACCCAACAAAAAGACACAGACTAGCAGGTTGGATTAGAAAACAGAAGCCATCTTTTTCACCACCCAAGACAGACATCATCGTTGGGTCAAAGGATGGAAAAGGGCATCCCCCCAAAAAATGGATCCAAGAAAGAAGCAATTATAGCCATTCTAATATCTGATAAAATAGATTTCTAACCAAAAACACAGAGAAAAGAAAGAAGGTCACTTCATACTCATCAAAGGACAACTGTACCAAGATGACATTATAATCTCGAAGCATATATAAACCAACACAAGTGCATCCAATTCAATGGAAGAAATAATGTTAGGCCTGCAGCCATGGGTTAGCTCCAACCCAATGATGCTGGGTGACTTCAGTCCCTCACTTACACCACAGACAACTCTTACAGAAACAAGCAGAGAAACCTTGGATTTAAATGACATTATCAAGTGTATTACATCTATAGAATACTCCCTTCAAACACCAAAGAATGCACATTCTTCTCTGTAGCCCATAGAACATTCTCCAAAACTGATCACACATTAGGATGCAAAACAACTTTCAACAGATGTAAGGAGTTTGAAATATCATCCTGCTCTCTATCAGACCACATGGAACAAAGCCAGATATCAATAGCATTAGAATCTATATAAAGTACACAATCTCATGGAGATTAAGCAACACACTATTGAATGATGTATGGGTCATTGAAGAACTTAAGGAAATTTTTAAAAAATTCTAGAATTGAATGAAAATGAGCACACAATATATCAAAGTTGATTGTGAAGTTTGACCTAAGAAAAAAACTTTATAATGCTAAGTACCTATATAAAAAAATTGGAAGACCTCAAATAAATAAATTAATGCACTGTAAAGTCTGAGAAACAAGAACAGGCCAACCCACAAAGACTATGTGGTAAGAAGCAATCAAAATCAGGGCAGAAATTATTAAAATGGAATGAAAAAAATACAAAGTAAGTAGTGAAATAAAGAATTAGTTCTTTGGAAAGATAAACAAAATTGATAAACCCTTAGACAAATTAACTAAAGGAGAAAAGAGAAGACCCAAATTAGTAACATTGGATATGAAAAGGGAGACATTACAATAGATACTAACAAAATTTAGAAAATCATAAGGACTTTCCTTAAAAACATATATTCCATTCAATTGGAAAACATAAAAGAAACAGCCAGTTGCTAAATGCATATGGCATACCAAAAGTAACCAAGGTGAAATAAATAATTTATAAACATATATAATCAGCAATGAGACTGAAACATTAATAAAAAAATCCCCAATTCAAAAATCCCAGGGCTAGATGGATTCATGGAAGAATTCTACCAGAACTTCAAAGAAGAGCTCACACTCATAATCCATAAACTAGAAAATGCAGAGGGTCTCGAAATGCTTTTTAATAAGCAAGTATTACCCTGATACCCACACCAAAAAAGGCACCACAAAAAAGGAAAATTATGGACTAATTGTTCTGATGAACATAGATATGAAAATTCTTAGTGAAATGCTTGCAAAGCTAATTAAAATCATATCAAACGGATTCATCATGACCAAAGTGGCTTTTTTCCTTTAATGCTCAATACCCATAAATCAATAAATGTAATTTGTAATGTAGATAGACTAAAAAATGAGAAATCACATGATAATCTCAATAGGTGATTTGTCAAAAGGCCTTTGACAAAATCCAGCATCCCTTTGATCAAAGTCATAGAGAAGTTATGGATAGTTGGAGCATACTTAAATATAATGAAGGCCATATATGACAAACCCAGGCTCCAGATGTCCCTCTATTTTCAAGGAACAGTCTTCGAAATGGGTCTACTTTCTCATACCCAGGCCTGTGATGACTAAGGTCTGGCCAATTACTAACACCAAGTACTTGGTTACTTTTTAATGGTTCTAATCTTTTAAATAACTACTCCATGCTTGGTCCCATCTGGCAGCTTAACCCTTTTAATCAGACAGCACACTTTCCAAACCTCTCCACTTGTCCCTCCAGCTCTTATATAACATTCATTGGCTTTGAGAAGCCAGCAATCACCATGACACAGCATAAATGTCACAACACAGCAAAAATGCTAGGCTAAGTAACCTTGTGTGACAGCTTCATCACCCCACCACCTGTCAATCTGTTCTTCTTCATAGTGTCACGTGAACAGCCTCATGTGCTCAGACTAGTCCTCCTCATCCTTTCAGAAGCCTCATGAACGGCTTGCTCACTGCATCTCTGGTCAGTGTTCTGGTCTTCGTAGCTCCCATTTGAATTGCCCACAGAATTACATGCTTCTCTAATTCACAGCTCCAAAACCTTCCAAGCTCCTCTCCAGGTCAGTCCCCTAACACCTTTGAACCACGCAGTTGGGCAAAGTTACAGCAGTGACCCTACTCTTAGCATGGGCTCCCTCCTTCCTTCCTTCCTTCCTTCCTTCCTTCCTTCCTTCCTTCCTTCCTTCCTTCCTTCCTTTTTTTTTTTTTTTTAAGTTTTCAAGACAGGGTTTCTCTGTGTAGTCCTGGCTGTCATGGAACTCACTCTGTAGACCAGGCTGACCTTGAACTCAGAAATCCTCCTGTCTCTGTCTCCCAAGTGCTGGAATTAAAGGCATGTGCCATCACTGCCTGGCAATACTGACTTTCTTCAAGAGATTTTTTTAAAAAAAGATTTATTTTATGTGAATGAGTGTTTTCCTGCATGTATGTATGTGTACCTCATGCATGCCTGATTGCTCACAGAGACTAGAAGAGGGTATCAGATATGCTGGAGCAGATACGCAGTTACAAGTGGTTGTGAGACACCATGTGGGTGCTGGGAACCAAACCCTGGTCCTTTGGAAGAGCAGCCAGTACTCTAAACCACTGAGCTGTTTCTCTACACCTGCTTAGTGACTGTGTGTGAATGTGTGTGTCAGACTTTTTCATTATCACGACAAAACTCCTGATATACAAGCAACTAAAGGGGAAAGATGTCTTCCCCCAATCTGGTTTCAAAGGCTCATTCATCATGGTGGAAGAAACAGGGACCAGTGTAACTTGTATGCCCCTGCTGATCTACTTTGCCCTATATCTTAGAGCTTTGATCACCCCTCAGGGTAGTGCTACCAGCTGGTGACAGGAAGGGTCAACACAGGAGCCAAGGGGTGGCAGTGGCATTTTATATTCAAACCATAACAGGCCCCTCTGACTGCAGCGGCTACACACTTAGCCCTGGTGAGTCAGGATGTCCTGAAATGTTCCCGTCTGCCACCACTTTCTTGAGGACCTTCCTAGTGCCTTGGAGTTCTCAGGTAACAATACAGAACAACTTTACATGCAGTCGCATAGGCTGCTGCAGAACCTTGAGAACAAAGCTGAAAGAGCAAGCCCCTCCCTGCAGTGGCGAAAGCCTATTCTATCCCAGCTGTTGGTCATCGGCTCATTGTTTCCTGTGATCTGTCCCTAAGCACAGGTGCACACAGACAGCAGAGGTTTTCTGACCTCACTGACCCTCTCTTGGTATTTGAATGGGAACTCTAAATCCAGGAAAGAGATTCAGTCTTTATGTCTGTCTCTGCTCCAAATTCCACTTCACGAGGAGTTGCCATTTTTTATTGAGAGAAAAAGATGCAGTTTGCAGGACAGAGAGTCTGGTGTGTGTGTGTGTGTGTGTGTGTGTGTGTGTGTGTGTGTGTGTGTGTGTGTTAGCATGCATATGGTAGTCAGAGGGCAACCTATAGGAGTCAGCTCTCTCTCTACTGCGAGGTCCCAGGGCCTGACTGAGAATCGTCAGGTTTGGGATAATCACCTTTGCTGGCTGAGCTATCCTGTCAGCTCTCCTAGAGAATTTTAGAGAATTCTAGGTTATTGAATTATTAGATGAACTCCTACCTCATTTTAGCATGTTTCCACAGGGCCAAGACAAAAGAGACTATTCCTCATGTCCAGCAGCTGAAAAGTCTCTTTGAGGTGCTGTTTCCTTTTGTTGGCAATGAAAATACACACACATTCGCATGCACACACACACATTCACACACTACACATATACACACATAACACACTATATACACATATACACATATAACACACACATATACACATGTACACACTGTACACACACACAAACACACATGCACATACATACATACACCACACACATATACACACTGCACATATACACACATGCAGACACATATAAAAACACACATATACACATACATGCATTTGCACATGGACACACATGCACACACACTCACATGGACACACATGCACACACATACTATACATAAACACATCTACTACACATACATGCTAAACACACACTCCACAAACATATACAATCATACATTCACATGCACACATATACTACACATACCTACATACTATATACACTGCACATACAAATACATACATGCATGCACACACATGTGCACACAGCACTACACATATATACACACTACATACACTCAAACATTACACACACATATACTACACACACTACACATATAAGCACATGTCCACCTACACACTCATACACACACACACACATACTAGACTTACACAAACACAAAGATACACACCCATTTGAGATAGAATTGAAGTTAAAACTGAGAAACAGGCTAGTCTTGTTCTCAGGACCAGCGAAGTGGCCATCCATTGTGAACTTTCTCGGTTTAACCCTCGTACAGGCAGCATGCTTTGCTGACATTGTGGCCTTGATTGTCCCTGTCTCACCCAGGAGAAGGTGGGGACTCCCAGACGAGTTGAAATCCTTCTCCACTTAGGATTATTAGGGGCTGTCAGGCTGGAAGGAACACCAGGGCCTCTGGTTCATGTCCTGGAGTAAAACCACACCTTTCCTTTCTCCACTGCTTGTCCCAGGGCCTAGGAGCAATGCCGTGGCACGGGGCCCTGGAGGGCCACAGCTGAGAGGAGGAGCAGAAGGTGGCTGCCCACTGTCACACTACCCCATTTTGGGGACACCAGAGCTTAGACTAGATTCCTTCTCCAGGAGGAAGTTTGGATAGAATACTGTCCAACCTGAGGGAGGAAGCTTAGGAGGAACAGAAAGAACTACAGTTGCCAACTAAACGCAGGGCGCCATTGTATAGTGCATCTTGTGCAAGCAACAGCATCCTGGGGTGAGACCTCACAATCTGAAATCTATCATTTGGTTCTAAATGAGAAGTTCAAATTTAAGAAAAAAAATTAAAAAGTGTCCTTAAATTATTTGCTATTGGAAAACTTAAGTTCATGACACTCTCACTAGAAAATTGTATTAAAAAATGTTAACTTTTTACATACATTTTGTATTTAGATGAAAAAAAAAAACAAAAACGTTGCCTATTGAGGCCTTTTCCCAAGAGCTCAGGTAGATGGGAGGGCAGGTGGCAACCATAGGCAATTAGGAGTCTCCTGGGGGCGCTTCTCACAGTAGGACTTTCCATTCAGCCCTCCTAGCCCTAGGAGACCATAGAAGAAGCTGCCAGATCCCTAATCAAGGGATGTTTGTAAGAAGTGGGATGGGCCCAGCCTCAGAGCATGTACCTCTGGAGTACAATGTCAGATGTGGTTTTCAGTGCAAGACCAATAATTCTGTGCTTGCTTCTGAATACCAGCCCATAACATCTGCTTGACATCAGAGGGTGAACGTCACTGAGAAGCAGACCCAGCCTGTGGATGAGTGGACAGATCAGATTACCGCAGAGACAGAGCATCTTAAATCTCTTGGGGTCATTCTTGTTTCTGGCTGGGTGCATAGAAAGGGAGATTCTTATGACCATCTTTGCCATGTCTGTAACCCTGGCTTGAGAAGTGCTTAATTCTCAAGTGCCTGTCTCATATTTATGAAAATGAGCAAAAATGTGGCACATATATCCAATGATATACTACTTGGTCTCCAACAAAGGTCCTGCATGCTGTCATATATGATGACATGGATGATGGCCATGAAGGATGCTATTCACAGACATCTTTCACCTCCCATGGTGCTGCTATATTCTCAGTTTCTCTTGCTTTGCACCTCACGTAACCTCCCTCCTGTGGGAGTCTCTCAGACTTCAGCTTAGACTTGTTCGTGGGATCCTGCAGAGACCAAAGAGAGACTGTCTTCACTCGTGCCCCTGCTGAGGGACGCTCCTCTTCCTGTCTGGGCAACATCCAGGGTTTGTTTCTTCCTGGTCCCAGCGCTCTCTTGAGATCCTGATGTGGCGTCATTTTCTGCAGCTGCATTGATTAGTTGCATCATTAGGTCTGGTTTAATTGCAGTGCCTCTGCTGTTAACAGATTTGCACATGGTACATCAGGAAGAAAAAATAAGGCTGTGGGTACTTCCATCTCCCCCAAAGATGAAGTAGAACTGCTCTTAAGCATCATTTAAATTTTTACTGCTAGTAAATTCCTGGTGCTGCTTTTTGATGTGATATTTAAGTCCAGAGGGAGATTGTGGGGCCTGCATATACATAATTTAATGAGGAACATAGAATTTTCATGTTGGAAGGGATTTTTGAGAGATTTTATTTCAATCCCCCCCTTTTAATGGGAGAAAGACTTTAGAGTCTTGACTGGGAGCATGGCTAACAGTGGAGACAAAACTAGGCGTGGATCCCAGCTGGCGCTGAGTTCCTTTTATTCTCTGATATACTTCCTCAGAGTTTATTGATCTCCGCTTACTGCCATGGGCCCGAATGGCATTTATGTTCACTTGTAACCTGTCATTAGCGTGAAGAGGCTGCATGCTGTCTGTCAGCTGCCAGTGGCCTCTCACTGTGTCCGAAGTCCTGTGTGGATGCCCTCTCTGAGGTGCTGGCACAGTATCCAGCTGCTGGACTCTATGTTTCCAAGGAGTTGGTTGGTTAGTGTAAACCACCTTGAAAACGAAAAAGTTACTTTATGGCATAAACAAAGTGTCGTTGAATAAACCATTTTGGGGAAATAGCTTTTGCATCTGCCTTTGACACCAATGTTAGTTTTCCCTTCCTACCCTTGTGAAGTATCCTCTGTGCCCTTTGAGGTATCCCAAAGCCTTACTTTTTCCTCTAGCTCAGTCTTAGCACACGATAGGCACAATTTCAATGTACCTGAATTTAAGTAGACCATTCCCAGGCCTGAAGGAAAGGTAGAAACTCCCCAAACCTCCTAAACAGCCCTCTAACAGCATGGAGTCAGCTCTCTAAACCCCACATGTGCGAAACCTGTTCTCAGTTTGGAAGAGTGGGCAGAGAATTTATAAGGATAATTCTTGCCCAGGGAAAGCAGAATACTCCAGGGAAAGGGAGAGAGGGTGTCCTGCCCGGGGTCAGTCCTGTCTTCCCATAGTGGTCCCTCCACCCCATCGAGACTGTGTACAGTCTCCTATAAGCCAGGGACAGGCTCCTGAGTCAATTGAGCTAGTCAGTCTGGTTTTCTCCTTTCTGTAGCACAGGTAGCTACAGTGGAGAGGGAGGCTCTGGAGTCCTGAAGGCTGCCCCCCTGGGGATGACTTCAGCCACCCGGGAAGCTTCATTTCCTTGAGACTTGACAGTTGTAGACACAGGTCTAACTGAAGGCACCACAGCCCCCATCTCCTCCCAGTCTTGCCTGCTGAGTGTGTGATGGTGTTTGGACCAGAGAGCTGCTTCAGATGGAACATGGGAGTCAATGCCAGTGGTTTAATTGCACCGTGAATCGTGGCCAGAAAACAACCCAACAAACTTATTTTCTGTTGGGCATAAGACACAGAGGATTAGCTACAATTAGTTCTGGCTTTGTTTTCTTTGGCAAAAGCCTCTTTTTCTTTTTCTTCCTCATTTCTCACCAAGGGTCGGCTCTAAGGTAGTGGTATTAGAGGAATTTATCAGGGTCCTCACTGTGGAAGAGTTTGGGCACATATTGCACCTAACATTTATTGAGTACCTACTGTATGCAGGGTAACACACTTGAACACCTACTGTATGCAAGGTAGTTTATCTTGGTACAGACATGTGGATCTTAAGATTCTTTTTACTGCTGTGACTTCCCTACTAATTGGGAAAGTTAAGTGTCCCAAGATACCACAGCCAACAGGCAGACAGAATCTTAAACCCAGCCCTTTCCAACTTTCCCAGCATTTTCCTGCATCTTTCAGGATTTCTTAGTTAGTCTCTTTGGCCTAATTCTGGGATTTTGTTTTTTTTTGTTCTAAGCTGTGACTGCCATTTAATAGAAAGGTCTAATGGGTGATTGCTTGAATGCTTCCAAAAGCACAGAAAGAACTCATGCAGAGAGAGGCTTGGGCTACAGCTAGAGCCCTGAGATCGGGGAGTTGGCTAGCGCCCCAACACAGCAAGTCGGATCTGCAGGAGGCAGGAGTGGGGCGGAGGGTAGTAGCTCAGCGGAAGGAGCCTACTTGGAGGTATGAGGCCTGGGGTCTATTCCTAGCTCGTTACCCCATAAGAGAGTGCTCCAGCTCAGCACCGAGTGCTCTCTGACACCCAGTAAGGTACTGCTCCAGCTCAGCACCGAGTGCTCTCTGACACCCAGTAAGGTACTGCTCCAGCTCAGCACCGAGTGCTCTCTGACACCCAGTAAGGTACTGCTCCAGCTCAGCACCGAGTGCTCTCTCACACCCAGTAAGGGAGTGCTCCAGCTCAGCACCGAGTGCTCTCTGACACCCAGTAAGGTACTGCTCCAGCTCAGCACCGAGTGCTCTCTCACACCCAGTAAGGGAGTGCTCCAGCTCAGCACTGTACACTCTACTTCTTGCAATGTGAACTGAGGCCGTTGCAGAGATGCAGAAAACAGTGATGCTGTCTGTCAAACACCTCATGGCCTTGAAGGTCAGCCCTGGCGCGCTTCATTCTTGGACTGCACACGCTTCCTGGCTCTGCAGGCTCTGCTCCTGCCTAGCTGTGGATACCTAACTGCTCAGCCTCAGTAAGCAGATGCGAGGGTCTGTTCAGAGTGTCTGCGTAGTAGCACATATAGAGCGGCCCCTTTGTTTGAGGCTTCTGGCTTCTGGCTTTCCTTTGTCCGTACAGTAGCTGGAGCTTATTTTCGAATGAATCACCCAGAAGGTAGTGGATTGATGGCCTCCGTACAACAGGAGACACAGCTGCCAGCCCCCAAGTGACCAGAACCTGAGGTCAGAGCTCTAAAATGATTACAAAGCTGGGCCGTTAGCCATATTTGGACTCCATTCCTACAAACCAGGCGGGCCAGGGCCGCAAACACTCATTTGCTCACCTGCCTGTGGCGAGCGGCGGGCTGAGCTTGGCGGGAGGTGAAGGCCGCCGATTTGATTTATCTTACTAAGTAGTATGAGACTTTTTATTGAAAAATTTTTTCATACAATATCTTCTGATTATGTTTCCCCTCCCCCACTTCTCCCTGTTCCTCCCCATCTTCCCTCTACCCCGATCCACATCCTTTCTGACTCTCCTTAGAAAACAAACATGTGTCTAAGGAATAATCGCAAAATATAACATGATAAAACAAAAATAAACAAACTGGAACAGAACAAAACAAGCGAACAAGAAAAAGAGTCACAGAAAAAGCATGCAAATAGACAGTTTCCAAACACGAAATTTCCATAAAAACTCAACTGGAAGCCATAGTTGGTAGACCAAGAACCTCCAAAGATTCCAGTGTTTGGTTTGTGTCGACTGCGGGCATGGAGCACATTTTACCCATTGAAACTCCCTTGGAGAAAACTAAATTTTTATTTGCAACTGGCTATCAGTTAGACACAGCTCTGGGTTAAGGATGAGGGCATATATCTACTTCTTTTAAATCTAGAACCCCATCTGGTACAGACCCGTGCAGGCCCTGTGCACGCTGCCTTGTTGTGTCTAAAACACCTTCCTTCCTTGGTATCCTCCATCCCTCTGGCTTTTCCACTCTTCCTGCTCCTCTTCCACAGGGTTACCTGGGGGCAGGGGGTTGAGGGGGGGGAGACAGAGAACATTTTCAAGTCCATTGGTTCAGAGTCCAGAACTAGCCAGAAACTACACATTCAGGTAAGAGGCACAGATGTCAGCTCTGAGACTCCTGTAAAATCCAGCTCGTGTGGCTGTGGAGTACATTAGACCCCCTGACCAAGATCCTGGCAGGACTGTGTGAGGGCCTCAGGCATCATCTGGAATGGCAGGCTCCCCTCACAGATGGTAACAGTGAAGCCTGGAACAGTTCCTAAGGTCCCATGGTATGGTGGTTTGAATGAGAAATAACCCCAGGATCTGGTTGTTGGGTTTATCCTGCAAATGGAGAAAACACTGGGAGAAGAAGGCAAGTATTTCTAGGTCCCAAAGGAGAACAGGGCAGGGCTGGAGAGAAGGCTCAGCGGCTAAGAGCAGTAGCTGTTTGCTCTTCTAGAGGTCCTGAGTTCAATTCCTAGCAACCACATGGTGGCTCACAACCATCTGTAATGGGATCCAGTACTCTCTTCTGGTGTGTCTGAAGACAGCTACAATGTACTCATATAAAAATAAATAAAGTTGCAGGACAGCCAGGGCTATACAGAGAAACCCTGTCCCGAAAAAAAAAAAAAAGCCACAAAAAAATAAATAAATAAATCTATCTTATAAAAGAAAAGAACAGGGCAGAGCTGCCGAGCCTTCTCCCATGCCTCTGTGAGGAGCATATGACGTACACATGGGAACCTAGAAGACCAGGCTGGAGTGGCCTCATCAGTGGCCTCATCAGTGGCCTCATCAGTGGCCCCATCAGTGGCCCCATCAGTGGCCTCATCAGTGGCCTCATCAGTGGCCGTGGGATGTGGCCGGGTCTTTACAGACACACTGAAGCTTCCTTGGTGGAGAATCCTTTCGATCCAGCCTTACACTGATGGTGGTGATGAGCGTCAGGCACTTTCAGACATTTGAGCAAGGATCAGTTGTCATGTGAGCAAACTTCATTGCTCTCTAGATTATTAAAAGCCCATTAGTGCCTCCTGATAGCCATGAAACAAATGAAATCTCCGGAGGTTGAATAGCCTCAGTAGGAAGGAATCTGTGGATTCTCTCACTCACTCAGTAGGATCTGGGTCAGCAGACATCATTTTTCTAAGACATTTATTTTCCTCTCCTCCTATGAGATAGGCTTAAAATATAGCTGTAAAACTAAAGGCTTGAATCCAACTTAGGTATAAAATGTAACTTGCAGGGAACCAGGTAACGACACCCTTTTTCATTTGTATTGACAATTCCCTATAATGTGGTTTAGACTGAGAATTCACTTCTGAGTTCTATTAGGATGACTGCATACAGAAAAGGTGCAACTTCGTCTGCTAGGAGATTCTCGGGCAAGTTGAAATGCCCTTAAAAAGAAGATTGTCTCACTCTTCTGTGTGCAGCAAAGTCAGCATCCGACCAAGATTGCTGCACACTCATTTTATGATGGCACCACTCACCATGGCCAGGTTAGAGCCCGAACCTAGGTTCCCCTGAGCAGATGAACAGAAAGAGAAAATGTCTACACATTGTAGAGTATTATTCAGCCATAAAGAAGAACAAAATTGACAGGAAAAAGGTAGATCAGGATCAATGTGTAACATGGGGAAGCCAGCCCTGGATAGACATTACTGCTTGTTGTCTCCTACATGTGTGAGTGGGTAGGAGAGAAAGGAGAGGAGACACCATGGGCAGATGATCTAGGTGGAAGTAATCAGAATTCATTATATGCACATGAGCGTGTGTCCTGTGTGATTGATGTGCATTACATTAAAAGAATGTGACAGAAAGTGTCAATCAAGGCTTACAACAGAATCAGAGAATTCCCTTATGAGAGCCAGTCATGTGATCAACCATGTCATGTGGCCATTCCTGTCATGTGACTATTCCTGCTAAGGTGACCTTTCCTGTAGGTCTTGATTTTATTTTTTAGTGGCTATCATTCCATTATATCGGTGTATACTCCTGCTCAGAGGAACCTTCTTGGGTGTGAAGAGCTCCTTCCTCCCCTTTCTCTCTTCCTTATCTGTCTTTTACTTTGTGTCTTTGTTATCTTCTTGACTTTTCATGAGGATTTCCTAGAAACTGCATGAAATTTTCTATTTCTGTGAACAAATGCAAACATATAGTTTTCACTTTCTAATTCTGCTTTTGGAAGGAGTTATTTATTCCATATTTCTTGTATTATACTATTCTTATTCCATGATTTTGGAATCTTTTGCTATTTCTGTCTAGCTTTCTTACTTTCCTCCCTCCTTTGAGTCAGACTGTTTTGCTTTGGAGAGCTTTGCTTCAGTGTCTGGTAATGTTCAGCCTGGGTTTGCAGTCATGGGGACTTAAAAGGCATCCAAAGGCTTCAGTGTGCAGGTGGGGTGGTGGATTCTCAGCCTCACTGAAGGGTGTCCTGATTGGTTTCTTCATATGTGTCTTCTTGGATTCACTCACAGAGAATACTCTTAGAGTCTGGGCTGAGGGTGTGGTGCCAGAGGTGCTGGGAGCCACTGGGTGTGGGGCAGTCGTTCCAGCTTCCCTGTCTGCTTGGTTATTCTGCCCTAGGTCTGAGTTTCCTTGGTTGGGAGACCATCTGCTCAAGGCCTGTTCATAAACTTGGGTTTTGCAAGTATAGAGAAGCAGCAGGCAGCTTAGCCTCAAGACCCAGTAGGGCCATGCGACACAGTAAGGCCAGTTAAGAGAAGCAGCAGGCAGCTTAGCCTCAAGACCCAGTAGGGCCATGCGACACAGTAAGGCCAGTTAAGGACCCCGATGCTTCTTGTTCAGCAGTCCAGTGAGCCTCTTTTATCTTATCTTAGCTCCCACACCCGGTATCTCAGGAGGATCCAGAAAGCTTGTGTTCTTAAGATCTCCTTAAGATCTGCAGTTGGCTGGCTCTTAACTGCCTGGTGGGAGTTGACAGTTCAGTTCAGCTTTACTGAGTGAGGAAGCTTAGGGCAAGAGAAGAGATGTGGCCTACCTATCACACAACTTGAATCCAGGTCTTCTGACTCTTGCTTCAGCATTGAAACTACCCACAGTGCTTTGTCCTGCCCCCTCCCCCTTCAGTCTTGTTCCTTATTCCTTCTCCATCTTATCTCCCTGCTCTCCCTTTCCCTGTTTCATTGAGTACCTCTTTCCCAGATCTGTGAATTAGGCTTCATTCTCTAGATTTTACAAATAAGGAAACAGAAATTCCATTGGAAAAATTGGTCTCTACCATAGAGCAGCCTGGTGGTAGAGCCACTGGCTGGCTTTCCAAGGACACTCTTAAGCCTCCTAAAGTACATGCTGGGCCCTACCTTTGTGCTTACTGTGTGTTACACTGGCTCTTTGCATGTGCATTGGCTCAGGAGACCTGGGTAGTGGCTATTTTTTCCTGTTATTGAATGACCATCTGGTCTACCTCCTAACTGCTCTGGGCAGCACAGCCATCTGCTCATCGGCCTCCTTGTCTGGGAGAGCTTACTTTTTTATTCTTGTTGTTATGATATTGGTGAGAATTCAGACACCAGTCAGAGCCTGCTTTGTGGCTTTTATCTTGTGGGTGTACACATGTAAGCATTTGAAAATATGATTTTGGGATGAAGTTACTCTCATGAAGACAAAGGGTGCAAAGCTGGAGCACACATCCAGAAGAGGGCAAGTGCCCACGGATGCTCTCACTGATGTGGCTGGCTTCTCTTTCTTTGAATTACTTCAGAGCAGCAGCCAGGGGCCTGCTGAGGTCTCCCTTTGTTCTTTCGTTAGCACGCATTCACTGTGCAATGCGATGGACTTTGTTCTGACATTTTCATGTGTTTTCCATGTCGTTGGCTCATCTCCACCTTCTAAGATGATCTCTTACCCCATCTTCCTTGTGCTGGTCCCTTCTTCCTGCTAACAATCTCCTTCATCTGCCCACCCATTTTCTGTAGTACTCTGTCTGTGACAGTCAAGGTATTGTCCCTTATTCTGTGGTCAAGTCTATCAGCAAGTTCTGCCATTCTCTTTTTAATGATTCTTCCTTATAGTGAAACATCTCCTGAATGTATCCATGACTATTCCTTCATGTCTTTGCTGGGAGTGTCACTGTCACTGTCCTGCCTGGACCACTGTAGGAGTTTCTAACTGCAGGTCTCTGTCCTACTTTCTTTTTATCTGCCCCTCTTCCTTCTTCTGTCCCCACCCCTCTTCTCTGGGTAAAAGCTTGTAGTGTTTGCGCCCTTAAAGTGAGGGGTACAGTGACATGTGTGAAAGTGTGGCCGGACTATGGACATTTGCAGTCTCCCTGACACACAGGTAACTGCTAGATAGTCTTACATGATGTACTTAGAATAATGAAAAAAAAATCACAGAGACAGCAGAATGACAGGTGAATGTCAGGCTATGGAAGGGGTAAGTGAGATCCTGTTGTTTAATAGATACAGTGCTATGTGTAAAAATACAGTGCTCAGGATAAAAATGTTCTGGAGAAGGTTTATACAATTATGTGAACAGACCACACTTCTTATATATGTATATGTATATATGTATGTGTATATTGTGGTTGTTTGACTATGCTTAGCCCAGGGAGTGGCACTATTAGTAGGTATGGCCTTGTTGAAGGAAGTGTGTCACTGTGGGGAGTTGGTAGTGAGACTCTCATCCTAAACACGAGGGAGTTAGTCTTCTTGTCTTTGCCTTTGGGTGAAGATGTAGAACTCTCAGCTTCTGCAGCCCCACATGTGCCTGGATGCTTCCATGCTCCCACTTTGATTATAATCAAGTGAATATTTGAGCTTGTAAGCCAGCCTCAGTTAAATGTTGTCCTTTATAAGAGTTGCCTTGGTCATAGTGACTGTTCATAGCAGTAAAACCCTAACTAAGATGTATATGTATATGTATATGTATATGTATATGTATATGTATATGTATATGTATATGTATATGTATATGTATGTATTTATATGTGTGTGTGTAGCAAATATAAAATTTCATCTGTGCGTGATAAAAAAGTCCCTCAAATTGTTATACAATTTTGCCCTAAGAGGCAGTGACATGTCCACTTGAAAGGTGTGAATTGTGTTATATATGGGTGATGTTGCAGCAAAACATGGAAACTCTAAGCACACATTCTCCCTTCAGCACTCCGACTCTCCTGTGCATCTGGCAGGGACTCAGAGGTGACTTTCACGGGGAGAGACCTGGCTCAACCCCAGAGCCAGTGTCAGCCTCTTCAAAACTGAAGCTCTCTGGAAAGACTTGAGCCTGCCTGCGCCCCACCACCCATCCATCTGGAGCAGATGATTAGGAAGGGTGATGAGTGATCTCTGATATCAGAACTCTCAGAGGGTGTCACTGACATCAGTATTTGCATGTCATTTTTTTTTTAATATCACGTTAGCCCTGGACAAGAGAGAGCAGCCACAAATACCGCATGGTCTAGAAAACTCTGACCTGCATGGACGCGGGCTTTGAAGTCTGTACATCATCCAGGTGATCACTCATTCAGGAGAGTAAAACTGTCTTTGATGCTATAGTGTTGAAATGTGGATATACCATCTCAGACCTTCTGTGCATAGGGTAGTTTCCTTGGGAGTAAAATATATATGAAGCAGACAGAAATAGTATAGCAAGAATGTGGCTGAATCCATATGAGGCAAATCACAAGAATTTACCGACTGACAGAAGAGAAGATGGGAATAAACGGAGATGCGCGATGCTGGGTTCTCAGCGAGCGATGAAGATGTCAGTTCTCACTAAGGAAATGTATCATTTTGCCCCTGCCTAATCAACATCCCAGCTAGGGTGTTCTCTCTCCCTTCTCTTTTTGGAATGTGTCAAGTTGTTCTCAAATTCTTGAAGAATAAACTGGCTGAAATTGCCAAGAAAAATTTTGAAAATGATGTATAATGAGAGGAGATTTGCATTCCCAGATATAAATGTCCTCAGATGATGTTAATTGGGACCATGTGGTTCTCATTTTAGGAATATAGCCACACACGGAACAGATCAGTCCATAGCAGCCTAGCATAAGCTAGGGGAAAGGGTAAATTACTAAATGTATTCTAAATTACCCACTTGGAAAAATATGGTTGAACCTTTTTTTTTTTTTTTTTTTTTTTAATAAAATATACCAGAAAAAAATTTAGTGGGATCTGTGTAAACCCAAAAGTTATTTTTTGTTGCATGTAAAATCAGTAGTCATATAAAATCGAGCCATCTCTCTGGCCTCTGGTAGTTTAATAATACTGTTAGAAAGAAAACTTAAAAAGTCGCCTCCCAATTTGGCTATTCATTATACTGTTGGCAGAAATGAAACCTGTTAAACTTTAGGTTCAAGAAGCATGGAAGATGTTTCTGAGAAACTTAGCAAATAATCAGCTCAGAACCAGGAACTGTCTGTCTGAGGACCCTAGTCTGCAGTTAGCTTGGTGGTGGTGGTAGGTTTGTCCTGGGACAGGAGTCAGTTTATTGAAGAAAACTCAAAAACTGGCAACATAGTATAAGTATAGCACTAGAGGACCTTTAAAGAAAGTATTTTAAATGTGATTGATTTAGTATCTATTATGCAATTTTAACAAGATAATAAAAGAAAATTGCAAACATGATATGTCCACATTGTGATGAAATGATTTATTCTTAGAAATACTTTGGACAGATTTCTATACATATTTTGGGGGATTCCACATTGTTATCGACATTATAAGTAAGCTTTACTTTCTTCATACTTCTATTATTTTCTGTATTTTCTTAATCTCTGACCATTTTTTTCTCTTCCATAACCAGAATCTTATCTTGTGGGTTTTTATTAATATTTAATAAAAAAATTCACGGTGACTTACAGGAATTACACAGCTTCCTCCAGCTATTGAGGTTTAACAGCTAGCATTATAGAAATATTTACTTATTCTATGCATGAATTTCGCCAGCTTGTACCACGTGCACACAGTACCACTGAAAGGCAGAAGAGGGCACTGTAGTTATAGAGGGCTGTGAGTTACCATGTGGATGCTGGGAACCGGAACCTGGGATGCTGGGAACCAGAACTGGGATTGTCGAGAACAGCCAGTTCTCTTAACCAATGAGTTATCTCTCCAGACCCAACGGTTCAATCTTAAGTGAGACAGGCTCCCTTTTCTTAGCACTTGGGGATTTGTCCCCGTTCTCCAGTCTGATGTGTCTGGATGGGAGACTTGGGTGGCAAATGGTAGGAGAGTGCACATCTGTCTTGGAGTATACACATCTGTCTTAGAGTGCACTAAAGACCATTACAATGGAAGATGTGATTTTCAGTTGAAGTTAACTCCATTGTAAGGAGCTGAGTATCAATACTGGGAGGTCTCTGTTTTTTTTTTTTTTTTTCCAAGTGACAGTTGAGGAGGAAAGCTAAATCATCACCCTCTGCCCATTTGGAGGCCATTCACGAACTGCTTTGAAAACCAGTGCCTGGTGCAGCCACACAGCCATTCCTTCAGCTGGTCACTTCTTTTATATCTAATTAGATTTCAATGCAGCATCTGTAGCCCCAGTAAATTTAAATAATTAAGCACCATGATTTCTTGTATGTTATAAATGTCACTAAAATTGTTGTTGCAGAACTGATCATTTCTTTGGTAATTGCAATTTCTGTCATGAATTGTTTCCTCTCTTGGAGCAATTAGAACTTTGAAATAATTTCTTAAAACTGGTCTCAGTTGAATACATTTTTTTTGAGAATTTGGTCTCCATGTGCATATTTTTTTTCCTCAATTATTTGTACTGTTTGCTTGTCTTCCGTGTTGAGGACACAAGCGTGTACTTCAAGGGTTGACGTCATGTTTTGGACATGGGCCCAGTGCTCCTGCCCATTACACACATGTTGGAGCATGCACAATGAAGGCTTTCCGGGTAGTTAGGACTTGCATGCATGTTTGTGTGCATGTGTGTATGCATGTGTGCAAATGTGTGTTCATCAATAGCCTGAAGCCTCTTGGGCAGTTTGTGAATTGGCTGAGGTCTGCATTCTTAGAAGAGGTACAGGTAGCTGGTGGCCTTCATGCTTGTCACCTCCAGACATTTGCTTCAGGCTGGAAGAGGTTACACTTTTTGAGAATCTTGGATGTTCTTAGAAGAGTCTTAGTTGCTGTTGGTGGCAACCTGTGTGGTCCTCCTCGATCTGTGGTTAGGATGTAGCTCCTTTGCCCATTCTAGGTCACGTTACCTGCCCAATCTAGTACATCATTCTCTCCAATCAAGCAAGTGCTCACACACACACACACACACACACACACACACACACACACACACACGGCTGCATGTGGGCACACATGCAGCTGTGTGCACATAGACTCATGTGCAGATGCAATGCGTTCTTACTGCTTTCTGTAATGCCTGCACTGTTTTACATAGGACATTAGGACTCCAATTTCTCCAGATCTCTGCAAAGTATGTGTGTGCATGCGTGTGTGTATATGTATTTGTGTGTGCATGTATGTATGTGTGCATGCATGTGTGTGTGTGTGTGTGTGTATGTATACATGTGTGTGTGCGAGTTGCCATCTCTCTTATTTTCTTTTTCTTCTTTAATGGTCATCCCAATAGGTGGGAACTGTCATCTTGTCCCACCTGATGGTACATGGTGCTGAGCTTCCCCCATGGGGTTTCTGGTCACAGTTTGTCCAGGGAGCCATCAAACAGTTGCCAGAAATACTCTTTCCACTCACATCACCTCCTCTGAGCCACAGTCTGTGACCTGGGCTTTATCTGTATTTTCATGGTGTGAGAAATGTATCTGGAGCGGAGGAGTCAGGTGTCTCATTCAGGTTCAAGTGCCTAGTTAATGACCCAGGGCACTAACCTGGGTGTGCCCGGCTCAAAGGCCACACACACTTAGTCATCCTGTGGGATAGTCATTCTAGCACTGTTTGGCTTCAGGTGACAAAGGCGCTTCATTTGTGGCTTAAAGAGGCAGGGGTGGCTTTTCTTAAAAGCGTCCAAAAGCAGCTAGCTGCTGTTAGCAGCTTACTGGCTCAATAACATTAGGGTTAACATTCTCAATTCTGAGAGATTTTTCTTATATCTTTGCAGTGGTTTCTTGTCTTCAAGATGGCTGTTCTAGCTCCAGACATCACGTGTCTGGTAAAGACAGGAAGAAGGGCCAAGCCATGTTGGTTTTCTTTCCTCAAAATCAAAGTAAAGACTCTCATGGAAGTCTCAGATCCCTGCAGATGCCTCAGTGACTGGAAATAGATTATGTTATGACTTGATTTGGTGTCTGACTTCTCAAACTCTGGTGCAAGAAATCTCAAGGGAGAAGGGGCTTTTAAAGGCTTTATGGTGTCCACACAGGAGTCTACCACAGTGTGTGGTGTGTGGTATGTGTTTCTAGAAGAACCCAAAATTACATTATTCTCATTTATATTCTGAACAAAAACCGGGCACATCAAGGTCTTCTCTTTCTCTCTAATTCTAACCAGGTACCAACTTTATGTAACATCCTTCTTAGGCCTGAGAAAGTATACACAGTAATAATTGTGATAACCTTAAAATATGGTTAAAGAGTCCAAAAAAAAAATCTCTCAGTAGATTGTAATGGGCTGTACAGATGCAGTTTGTCTGACTGGAAGTCCCCAAGGCACACGCTATCTGGTCATTGCTAAAGTCATACAATCCAGCAGTAGATCTGGAGGGTTACAGACAAGATGGTAAATGATTACGGAATTGGCTGGAGCATCATTGTAATATTCCAATGGTGGGGGGGGGGACTTGTTTTAGAATATCTGGCCTTGGATTAGACAGGAAAAAGCTGTCTGTGGATTGATAGGGATGTGAGCCACAATGATCGATGATCTTCTTGCCCACATGTGAATGGAGCATTTGGTATATTCAATAATAATTCTAAAGGTACATTTAAATCAAATTTTAATCCCAGAAAATACACTGCTGGCAGAAATCAGTTACCCAGCAATGCTATCTATTTAAGACAGATCACCTGCCACTTGGTTCTGTGTGCCGGGATGTTGAACACAGCTCTATGCGGTACGATCAGTATCATGTGTTTATCGTCCTTATCAAACACAGTTTGCTGGCAGCCTGGGGGAATGGTGACTTCCCACTACAAAATGCTTGCCTGCCTTCCTAACGACTTGGCTATCCCAGTGTGGTTGGAAGTAGGCATACAAGCGTTGAACGGAGAAGAAGGGTTCAGAGGAGTAGACAGAGGAAGTGAAAAAAGAACAACCCAGGGAAACCAGGGTCCTGCTGTGCTTTGGGAGTAAAATAGAAGGATCTGGGGAAACCGAACTGGAAGAAAAGTGGAGCTGTGGGAAAGGTCAGAGCTACTCCATTATAGTACTGCAGAAACCATGGGGCATGGGGCACATGGAGGGGTGCAGAGGGAAGGGGAACCTGATGTAATAATGCTATCACACTATATATTATAGTGCAATAATAAATAATATATACTATATTATATATAACATAATACTATAATAAAAGCATCGGTCCTGAGACTAAAGACCACTCGCCGCAAGTCGGAGACCACTGATTAGATGTGATCCTGACGAGAAGGGTTCTGATTCACTTAGAGGGCCCTCTAAGAGGCATCAAGGGAAAGCTGTCTGTGGAAGGGCGTGTCAAAGACCCATGTGAGGACTGATGTGGATGCTGGAGATGGGGGCAGCCGTGGAGATGAGGACGGAGAGAAGTAGAAGGTCCTGGGAGAGATTCTGGAGGGGAATTGGTAGGATATGTTGACTCTTAGTGAGGGGAATCAGGTAGAGGAATCAGCAGAGGTAACTCACACCACTTTGGTCTCTGTCTTTGGGGGTTAGGTGTGCCAGTGAGGACTTAACAAGAGAATCAGAGTTTGACACAAGGGCACCAACATATGGTCTCAATATCTGTGTTAATTACTGGTGCATTGCTCTGCCAGCTGACAGGGAGGAGTTACTTTGTGGTTGGCTTAGAGGGTTCAGTCCAGGGTCACTTGGCTCTGTGGGGTCAGGCACATAGTGAGGCAGAGCATCCATACAGTGGACATTGCATCTTAAGATGCACTTTGATAGATTCATCACTTGCCCTCTCAGAGGCAGCCTGTGGAGATCCTTACTCTATCACACATTGCCTTGCCTGGTCTCCTGGACTCTCCTTTAAATCTAGATGGATAGTGCCATGGCACCGTGGCTCTGACATTCTGTATGTTGGCAAAGCCAGCATTGTGGATGGCTTCCAGCTCCACCAAGAGCTTGAACAGTGGATGGGTTCAGAAACCTCAGAACCCTTATGCCCCAGGCATCTGTACAGATGTATGTGGTACCCTGGAGCCCTCTTCTTAAAGCAAGGACTTCTAGATGAGTTTAAAAAAAACCTTTCCATCTTTATTGTGAGGTAGTCGTTGGCCAGCCAAATTCCAAGATACTCTTAGACTTCAGTTTAGCAGTGCTTATATTAAAACAGCCATATACTCTTCATCCATGACCTGAAAGGGCTTCATTTCTGACCAAATTGTTCACGTTCAGCTCTCAGAGCCTTGCTTCTAGTCCTTACTACAAACCTGCTAAGAGCAGCCAGTGACATCGATGTTGCATTTCCAACATTATGCTGTCTTGAAATTTCCTCTGCCAAGCTAATTAGCATATCGCTTTAAAATTAAACTCCACTTAAAGTCTCAGGGCAGTGCCAGAACCAAGGGGAAATGCTTTCTCATTATTTAACATGAATGGCCTTTGGTCATTGTGTGCCCTCCCTCCCCTAGTTTTCCAGCCTGTCTGAAATCTGTGCACTGGAGTTAGTCTGATATCTATCAGCACTTTGGTCTTCTGGGAGTTTGCCAGGATAGGATCACCATGAACCTCTGATTGCAGTATCCCAGGGGGCTTCCTCACTCTCCTCACTCTCCTCACTTCTCACATTTCTCCCACAAACCTGTTTCATTGTCCTGTAGTCACAGAATCAACTTTAAAATTTTTCTTTTCTTTTTATTCTTTTTTGGTACCAATTTCTATTGTTAGTTATTTTTTGTGTTGCTGTGACAAATACCTGAGGAAAACAAGCATTTATCAGAGCAAAGATATATTTATGTTTGTTTGAAATTTTAGAGGGTTCCTGTGCTCCAGGCTTCAAGGTGTGCACTCTGCTGGTATGAGTCCATTGTGTGGACAAGGTGGTTGGTTATGTCATGGAGGATAGGAATCAGGAAGCCAGACCAGGATGGAAGGTTTAACCTTCCAAGGTGCAGCCCTAGCAACTGACTTCCTCCGGCTGAAGTCCCACTGCCAACCTTTATACAAACAACCAATGATAAACACATTTCAGGCATAAGCCATAAGACTGTTGTTACTGGGTGGAGAAAGTCCTTGGTAAAACTCATTTGAGGGAGAACACAGAATTTCTGTCCAGTGATTCACTAGCAGAGCCTTCAGATTTTTCCAGAAAGATGGAGGTGTGGATGGATGAGCGGTCAGCAGAAGAAATTTACATTCTGTGGTATCCTGAAACCCATTAGTAAATCCAGAGGGCACCAGGAGAGCAACTTCCCTAGAGGGCAGTGTGACTGAATCTCTAATGGCTGCCTCTGCAGGTTCCCCTTCTTGGATGGCCTCCTGCTGGATTCCTTGCAGTTCAGAGTCCCTGACAGGACTCTGGTAGTGACACTTCAGTGTTTAAAGCAACCTCAAGCTACCCTGAGTTGCTTTTCCGTCATCAACTATTGGACTTTTCCTTCATGTAAATGAACCTGTCTGTAAGCTGAGCCCAGAAGGTTGATAAATACTATTGTTTAGCTGTGAAATGTCCCCACAAGGTCATCTGTTAAACACTTGGCCTGAATCTGGTGGTGCTATTTGAGAAGCCTTAGGAGAGATAACTTCACAGGAAGAAGTAGAGCACTGGAGGCGGGCCTTCATGCCTTACAACCAGGCCCCACTTCCTGTTAGCTGTCTGCATCCTGATCAGCACCCTCTCCTGAAGACATGTCTTAGCCTGCCTGATAGGCTGTGTCACCCTGAGCTGTAAGTCAAAATATCCTCTTCCCTGAGCTGCTTCTACCTCCATAATGAGAGAATTAGCCAACATAATGCTATGGTCATGTAATGTTACATTAGCAGGTGTCCCAGATGTGGCTTGTGGTAAATTATGTCTTGGCTTATCTCTTGCTCGGAAGTGGACAGTAATGGAAAGTCTAGGCCCCACTGTGTAGGTATAGGTAAGGTGGATCTACCTCTTGGAAAGCAAGAACTGAAATCATGGCACCTGGATATTGTCTTATCTGTGGGCTGAGTGGTCTCTGGGTTATGACAGGAGAGGTTGAAGTCAGGTCACAGGTCTGAGATCCTTTCTGGTGGCAGGCATCATTCTGAGACATTTTGTGATCACCAGGCTCTGAATATATTTTCATGGTGAAACACTGTCACCTGGATATGTGGCTTCTTATAGCTGTGGCAGGGCTGCACCCTCCTTGGTAAGCTTAAGAAACTCAGCCTTGCTTCTGTGGGACACTGGTGTTATATGTGTGTATAGCCCACACTACTTTGGGGCCCAAGTGTCAAAGCATCAGGAGGTGTTGGACTAGGACCTACCATCTCTAACATGCATCCCTGTTGGATGCAGGAAGAGACAGCAGGGAGAGGACATACACACTGTATGCCCATTTGATCTGAAAGTGACACACATTATTCTCAACCACCCTGCTAATGGGAATGAGTCCCACCCTGCCACCTAGATGTGAAGGGGGCTAGAAATGAAGGCCTAGACTCAATAGCTGCTTCTCAGCAGCCCTTGTGCACTGTGGGAGGGGAACCCGAGTCTTTGATGAGTTATTCACTCTTTTTTTTTTTTTCACACAGCAATCTTGTGGATGCCTCCGGGGAGCTCTGTGGAGACTGTACCCTTGGCAGAGATGCCAGCTCCTGGTGTTGCTTGGGTAGAATATAGCTGTCAGGGGTAGTCATACTTGGAAGATTTTTTTTTTTTGTCAGCTCATGCATTTCCTTTCTAGGGACTTCTAGAAATATCAGAATGGGATTTCTGGAAGCAGGAGGTCATACATAAACCTGGGCTCCGTGCAGTTAGCAGTTCTCAGTATTTCTGCTTGGGGAGACAATCCAAGTTCTGCTAATATAAATAGTCTTGAAATATGTCTGAGAGTAGCTCACCAGGTTGCATTGTCGTTTAGAAGTATTTTGTGGCACAAGTCTTGGCTCTCATTCTGGACTCACAGACATACCTATCCCCGAGTCCAACCCAAAGGCATTTGCTTGGGTGACTTCTGGCTTTTGGTCCTAGATTCTCCTTTTGTATATTAAGAAGAGGAGGTACCCTGAAATTTCACATGGACCTTACATTGGTTTGGTAAGAATGAGTTTGTTCTTCAGCCCACCCCCACTGCAAAGCTGAACAGCTTGCTTCAGGTTACTTTCTGAAGCTCGGCCACAAAGAATACTTATTTATTTTGCCTATGTCGGTCAACAGCCAACAGGTATGTTTAAATAGGAGCTCCAGAGAAACTGCATTTGCTTTGAGTGTTCAGATCCAATGCTTGCCTCTATATTTGAGAACCAGAAGCCAATAATCTGATTGCTGGATGGGTGAGAGTTGATAAGCTTAAAGGTGGAGGAACCATTCACATGAAGTAGAAACACCAAGCATTAGTGACAATGTATGGGTGGTGTGTTAGTCAGCGTTCTCTACAGTTACAGAATTTATGGAATGTCTCTCTATATTGAAGGAATTTACTGTGATAACTGTTTGTAGTCTAACTACCCCAACAATGGTCAGCTGTGAATGGGAAGTCCAAGAATCTAGTAGTTGCTCAGTCCCACGAGGCTAGTTGTTTCAGCTGGTCTTCCGTAGAAGTAGATTCCAACAGATGTGCTGGCAAGTAAATGCAAGCAGACAAAGAAGTGTGAGTCTTCCTTCTTCCGATGTCCTTGTCCTTATGTAGGCCAACAGAAGGTGTGGCCCAGATTAAAGGGGTGTACCACCATACCTGGATCTGGAACTTGTTTTGGCCCAGGCTGACCTTGAACTCAGAGATTTCCTTGCTTCAGTCTCCTGGGATTAAAGGTGTGTACTACCTTGCCTGGGCCTAAGCTTTTCATGGCTGCTATGCCTCAAGATCTGGATCACAGGTGAGCCCTCCAATTCTGGATTATAATTCATTTCAGATATAGTCAAGTTGATAACCAAGAATAGCCATTACAGGTGGCACTCGCTCTATAACCCAGAGACTGTTAGCATCTCTGTTCTATGGATGCAGAAGGTGTGGCTGTTCTTCCAATTCTGAGATGCTGCACAAATTTGGCTAAGCTTGGAGTGCTGGGCTAGTACTGGTGAGGGGCTAGGAACATGTCCTTGTGGGATTTCGCCTTATGAGTTCAGGGGGTCTTGTCTAACCTTGGTTCAACTCCACCTTCCCCTCCTCTCTATCTTTCCCTTTTCTCCTCTTCCCTTTCCCCACCTCAGAATGAGCTCTTCATGATATGTAGAGGAAACATTCATCCCAAAGTTTGAGGGCATTTTAGGATGTTAAAAGTGAAACATCTGTTGGAGGTAGGATCTGTCCAAAGTATTCTGTGAATTTTGCTTGTAGTCTGTGACACAGAAAGGCACAGTCTCTACCCTGTAGTGTGTAGTTTCAACTACCCTGCTTTAAGGCCTGGGCTGACTGAGCTACCATCCCCGAGCCAGGTTCCCTTAGATCTTCGGATGAAAGACACACACACACACACACACACACACACACACACACACACACACAAAGGCTCATTTTTAACCTGTCTTATGGCTCAGTGGCTGGGCTCTTCTAAGCCTCCCTTGGCTACATGCCCTTCTCTTTACATCTTGCTCAACACCCTAGAATCTGCCCTCTATTTAGTTACTGCTACCTCAGGCCCAGCTGGGAAATGGCCAATGCCTGCTCCACCTAAGATCTCACATGGCTGGTGGCTCTCTCCTCTTCTGAAGCATGGTGGATTCCCCTTTCTCCTCCTGCATCTCCTAGCCTGCCTGCAGGAACATGGAAGTCCCACCTCTTCTGCTCAGCCATTGGTCACTAGCATCTTTACTGATGGATTAAGAACCAAATGGGGAACAGGACCTTCAGCATTTCCAAGCAGATTCCAGATCAAAGCATCAGAATCTGCCCCTACACTTCCCTTTTAAATTTCTAAAACTGGTGCTCTAGAGTGGCAAGATAGTGTTTTAGAATTGGTTTTACTCTTGGGTACACAGTCAGGGTGCTTTTTAGGGGGAGCAGGTGGAGGTTTGCTGTGTTAGAGGTTCTAGGTGTGCTTCCGTGTCCTCCAAACCAAGATGCAAATGCAGATGTGGGTGAGCCTGAGTTCTCCGCAGGGCTCATCGTTCTATTCCCTGTTGGCGTTGTGTTGCTGGACCTATTTCACAATTACTCACATTTATTCTTTTGTTGGAGGTGAACTTGGCAGCAGCGTCACGGGTGGTGGCCGTCTGGAAGGAAGGTTACTGACCCTACATGGCAGCACAGAGGGAAAGAGCCACAAATGAGCAGGGGCAGGAGGCAGGTGGAGAGGGTCTCACATTCCACTGCTTCTGACTCCACAGACCTGACGGGAGTCAAGAAAACAAACAGCCGGGAGAGATCAATAAGCATGTTAGTAATAAATGCGCACACAAGGCAGCCCATCCATTCCATTAGATCCAATCTCAAGTGTTGGTTTAAAATATTAGCTTCATGAAAACATCTTAGAAATAGTCAATAGAAACAAGGGGCAGCATGACAGGTTTTATATCCAAAGTATGTTTTCTTATACTTATCAATGTGGACAGAACCTTTGGTAGATATATATATATATATTTTAAGAATAAGAAGTCCAAAATAAAAACCCAGGAAGATTAAAAAAAAAACAAACAAAAAACAAAACCAAAACCAGTTTCATTGAGAAATAATTTATATGCACTAAAACCCACCTATTTAAAGTGTGCAGTTTGAGATTCAGCAAATGTATGCGGCTTGTAAATCCCGCCATAATCAAGACTGAGAATGTCTCTGTCACCATCAAGCTCCCTCGTGTCCCTTGCAATCAGTCCCTCAGCCCCAGGAGACTCGCCGCTCATCACCTTTTTGGCAGAGCAAGTTATACATATAAATAGGAGCATATGTGTATGATCTTTAGTGTCTGGCTTCTTCTCTTCTCTTTTTTTTTTTTTTTTAGCATGATCAGTTTTTAGATTTTTCTGTGAGTCTCTCTCTGTGTGTGAGTGTGTGTGTGTATGTATTTAAATACATTTAAATGTGTGTATATATGTATATTTAAATTATTGGCTGCTTTCAACAGAATCTATTTTCTATTCATCTTTTGATGGCCATTTGGGTTGGTTCTATCTTGAGACCATCAGAAATAGGTTATAAAATATTTCTGTAGGACAAATAAATAGGAATTGTATGTTCACATTTGCAGATACATTGAACAAAGGACAGTCTCTAAATAGTTTCATATACTTATGAACAGTTGAGTTCGTTTTAACAAAAATGTCAAGATAATTCACTAGAGGAAGACTGTTCTTCAAAAGTCAGTACTATAGCAACCATATGTTTATCTCCACATATATGTATGTATAGTGTCATATACATATATTACATATACATATATTACATGTATACATATATGTGTGTTAGTATATATATGCATAGATATAACAAATAAATTTATATAAATAATATAATTTATAATATGATGATTTAATAAGGAAATGAATAAGGTATCTGAACAAAGACTTTGTAAAAGAAAATGGGTAGGTGACTCCTCAGCACATGAAAAGATATTCAAAATTGTTAGTCTTTAGGGAAATGCAAATTTCAACTATTATGAGATACTACTGACACTTCTCTGAAGTGGGCAACATTATAATACTCACAGTGTGGGTGTAGATAGGAACATTTGAAACTTGGCTTGATAAACCCACTGCAGAATTTGGGCATTACCCCACCTCCCAATACTAGAGACGAAATTCAAGGCTATATACCTGTTAGGCAAGGAAGTGTTCTATCCCTAAGCTATGCTCCCAACCATGTGCTTTCTTAATTGAAGTAATTCTGCCAGTCTTGTGATATTTTTAAATCATTGTATGTATTAGTTAGTTTTCTGTTGCTGTGATGAAACGCCAGAACCAAGGCAACTTATAGAAGGAAAGGTTTCTTCAGGTGTATGGTTCCAGACGGATGAGGATCTATCACCATCAGAGCAGGCAGGCATGGCGGTTGGAAAAGGAAGCTGAGAGCCCACATTCGTTACCCATTAAGCTCAACACAGAGAGGCTATCCAGGAGATGCTATGGAGTCTTTAAACTCTCAGAGCCTGCCTTCAGTGACATAATTCTTCCAACATGGAAATCTCCTCAAACAGCGCCACCTACTGGGGACTAAGTGTTCCAACACCTGAGTCTATGGGGGACATTCTCATTCAAACCACCACAGTGAATTACTTCTTGATTTCTCTATTGTGTCTTTTATTTTCCCAGTGTTATATTTCCTTAGGGAGAGTAACACTGTCTCAGATTTTGCTATCTTTAAGCAGATTGGATAAAGCTAACATCTATTTCTGTTTTTTTTTAACTCAGGCAATATTAAAGAAAGTAATAAGCATAATTTAACAATACAATTAGTATAAGGAAATCTTTCTACCTATTCTCTCGCTCTCTCTACCTAGCATGCATCTATCTATCTATCTATCTATCTATCTATCTATCTATCTATCTCTATAATCTATCTATTAATATCTATTATCTATTTATTTATCTATCTCTACCTACCTATCATCCTCCTCACAATCTACCACTATCTAAAACAGATGGTGACTTTTGTATGCCTGTGTTGCCAACAAGTTTCCCATATCTTATATAGATGCAAGTCTCTATCTGATACCATTTCTTCTGTCTGAAGCATTAACTATTCTAATGTATGTTTGTTCATGGTCATTTACTTATGATTTTGTAAGCCTGAGAAGGTCTTTCTACAAACTACATTTCCAGAAGACATTTTGTTGCTAGGTGTAGAATTCTAGGATGGGTTGATACCTTATTTTTGGTATTTTAAAGACCTTGTTCTTCTTTCTTCTTGCTCATGTTGCTTTGCCAAGTGATTTGTTCCTTCTTGTTTCATTTCTCCCTCAGAGACGAGTCTCCTTCCCCTACATCTGCTGTCGGGAGTTTCCTCTCTACCACTCACTGGTCTCAGCAGTTTGATTGTGATGTGCTCGGTTTTGTTCAAGTTTCTTGTGGTTGAGGTTCCATTCCTGGATATGTGGGTTTGAAGTCTTTGTATGTTTAGATTTCTGATTAGTACAGCAACACATGAGGTTTGGGGATATTTGGGCTTATGGGAGACTGCTAGCTGATGGGTTCTTGAGCTGCTGAGTTAGGCTGGCGTCTAAGTGAATGTAGTTAAGCAAGAGATTTTCTTCATCCAAAAGTTGTACGTGGTTGGCTGCAGGACTCTAGATTAAGAGCACAAAGACCTTCATTTTAATTTTGATTAATCAAGTTAAACAACTGGCTAGAGATTTCTCACTGCTCTTTCTCAGTGCCCATGACGGATAAGCTTCTGCTGTGGGTGAAGGAATAACTCGGACCAAAAAAGAAAAATGCAGCGAATAATGGCCTGTTGACACATTACGAGGATCCCAGCAGCTGCCAGTACTGTTTACGTGAAGGGAGAAGAGAGGTCCTGGATTTCATTTTGAACCCACATGTGCCCTGCACATATGTCTCTTAGCTGAGGCCTTTGACAGCTTTGAAGTACCTGGCCTGGATTTACTCTCCACCCATATCAATCCTACTTAGAGGTGAGCCTAGAGCACTAGAGGGAGAATTGATTCCAGTATGTCTGCTCGTGAGAGGCAGTGAATGACTGCTCTAACAAGAACCTTTCCTGGCTTCTTTGCTTCCTCACTAGTTCGGGAAGTATTTGCAAACCTGTTTACATTTTTATCCTAAAATAATAGCTTCTTTTCCTGTGTACTCTGCAGCTTATATCCTTCGGGCAGGACTCAGAGCTGTATTCTGTCTTCCTGCCCAGATTTGCTTGTAATTGCTCTAGTCTGCAGAACTTGAATGCCTCCCTGATTCTAACCGAGTGCTCATTTGTTGATTTAGGCCAAACTCGGAATCAAGGTCATCTGTGATTTTTAGTCTGGTAAGCTAGGCAGGAGCGCAGTAAGAACAAGACAAGAGATTTCTTGTTAGTGTGGGAAAGTGAGGGTGCACTGGGGACTGCTGACAGCCTAACACCAGAACATGCAGCATTTTGAAGCTGAGCATTATGGGTGAAATAGCAAGTCTTGGGGAATGTATTTTTAATACTTCTCATGAACAGTGAGCATGCAGGAAACACTGAAAATGTAAATCTCTGGTGGTCTCCCCCCCCCCCTTTTTTTTTTTGCTGTGATGTAATTGATAGGTGAACACATGGTCACATCCCAATTTGCTACAATTTCTTTGGTAATAAATCATAGCCAGAAGGAAGTTTTCAGTGTTTTGCCATCAGCAAGCAAATGTCTTCCACTTAATATAGGGAAATGTAAACAGAGCAAGCGTTCCCTTTTCTTCAGGCTTTAAAATCATTAATAAAGATGTCTGTGCTCTCAGAGGGAAGGGAGGGGGAGCAGCCGTAGTTTTATTCTTCTACCGAATGAGTGAATTTATCCAGCATATAAATTAGCAAGTGCGTGTTCTCCCCGAAGCACATGTTGACATTTTCCTACAGATGGCTTGGCAGAAGGGAAGCTTGGAAAGGTGGTTGTGTGACAAAGGACAGAAATGTGTGGTCACTGTCTCCCACCACCCAGAGACACTGACTGGCCTACTGGCCTCTGTCACTAGCCAAGGCATGACTCTATGAATGCAAGTGCCGTTGCTGATGGCAAGAAGGGAACTGGATAGAGGTCGCATATGTCTGACACTTACAGGCATGGCTTGCCCTTTGTAGTCACTTCATTTATGTCACTCTCACTTGGACAAGCAGCTTCTCCTCCTCCTCCTCCTCCTCCTCCTCCTCCTCCTCCTCCTCCTTCTTCTTCTTCTTCTTCTTCTTGTACTTCTCCTTTTCCTTCTCCTCTTCCTCCTCTTCCTCCTTCTGTCTTTTCTTTATCAGCTATAACTTTTTATGATTGTTTATAAATCCTGTACTGGCTAGTTTTGTGTCAACTTGACACAGCTGGGTTATCACAGAGAAAAGAGTTTCAGTTGGGGAAGTACCTCCATGAGATCTAGCTGTGGGGTATTTTCTCAATTAGTGATCAAGGGGGAAAGGCCCCTTGTGGGTGGGACCATCTCTGGGCTGGTAGTATTGGGTTCTATAAGAGAACAGGCTGAGCAAGCCAGGGGAAGCAAGCCGGTAAGGAACATCCCTCCATGGATTCTGCATCAGCTCCTGCTTCCTGACCTGCTTGAGTTCCAGTCCTGACTTCCTTCAGTGATGAATAGCAATGTGGAAGTGTAAGCTGAATAAACCCTTTCCTCCCCAACTTGCTTCTTGGTCATGATGTTTTGTGCAGGAATAGAAACCCTGACTAAGACAATACCACGCCATCTTTTCCTGGTTGGTTTGTCTACAGGTGTGCTCTCTTGGGCCCTGAGTTGAGGACAGGGTGTCCCTTTGCCAGTTCTGGAGTTTTGGTTTCATAGAAGTTGGGAGCAGGTGTGGGGAGCGGGCGAGGCCGCATGGGCCAAAGATGGCACCCTGGCTCTATGCCAAGCCCCATGACCTAGCTTGTTTATTCCAGTCTCAGTCATGAGCAGTAAAAGTGGAGCGTGTAACGAGCGTGTAACTCGTTGGAGAGATTAGCGCAACATCTCGCGATACCATTCTACCAGCCAATCCTGCATGCTGCCTTGGACGTGTGAGTTTATGATTGGTTGGTGTGAGGTGGCGTGAGTGAATGGAAGTATAAATTGAGGGCAGCCCCAGAAGAGAGAGACCAGCATTAGGGAGACCAGAGACCAGTGTAGGAGAGACCAGAGACCAGAGAGAGGAGGCCAGCATTAGAGAGACCGGTGTAGGAGAGACCAGAGACCAGCATTAGAGAGACCAGGGTGAGTGAGTGAATGGATGATTTATGTGTGTGAGGGAACGACTGCAGCTGTGTGAAACCTGAGAGAGAGAGAGAAGCAGAATAAAGCAGAAGGCAAGCTACTCTGAACCCGCCTTGGCATCCCCGTGTCATTTCTTCCCACCGTCTCTGCTGTTCAGAGAGATGTGGGCCTGGGACAAGCAGGCTTTTGGAGAATGGAAGGAGGTGATCTCTGAAGAAAAGGGAGTTGCCCAGTCTAATGCAGAGCAGAGCATATTGTTTTCTAAGCCCTGTCAGTTCTTGTGGACCACAAGCTCCTTGTTAAGGAAAAAGGGAAGGGCTTGGTATGAACTGTTGGAAGTTTCAGAGGAGGGAAGTGGAAAAGACTCAGCCAGACATTCGATCTGGAGGTCTATGCTTATGGCCTCGGAGGATGGGCACCTCCCACTGGTAGTCTGGCTTCACAGACTCTGGTGGGAGGAGCTATGGTTCCTGCTGGGGTGGCTGGAGCTCTTCCTAGGCTCTACAAAGGAGTGATTGCAGCCAAGGAGATCCATTTGTAGGCAGGACAAGATCAGCTAGAAACTAGTCAGGTGAGTGAATAGATAGCCCACCATCTATCCCTCCTTTCCATCGCTTTCAAACTACTCAACATGAAGGAGAACTTTGAAGCAGAAGTGAATGAAGTCTCAGACGGTGGCCTACGAGCGTGTGGTGATTGTTTTGCTTGTGATTTCGTTCCTTGTCACCAGCAGAAGTGCCCGGGGATCATCTCTACATAGCGATATTTTGTCTGATTTTTATATTTGGTATGCAGTGTAATTCTGGAGAATCACACTCAGGACAAGCTGATAGTGTTTGCCCTGGTTAGCAAGAAACTTAAGTGTGGCCATACATTTAACAGAGCCCGAGGAGAAGAAAAGTTTAAGTTATCGACTTCATTTATAACATGAGGTGATGGTAGTGCTTTTCCCAGGAGGATCAGGTGATATGTGACTGTGCCTTCCACACAGCACCCCTCTAACATTTACTCCTAAAGTTATATAGTTTTATATATATATATAAAGTTATATAGTTATATATATATATCACTAGACTCTACATATTGTTTATAACTGCCCCTCTCCCTTTAACTCTAGGTTCCAGACAGCATTTAAGGTTAGTGCATGCACATGTCAGAGTAGCCTTAAACTCTAAGTCTCCAGCTAATTTAGACACCCTCCCACCTCCCGCCCTTGTATTTCCTCACATTGTGGAGAGGAACCCTGTGCATTTGTCTTGCTGTGCTTTGAGAAATGCAGCATCTTTACTGTGCGTGCCTGACACCCATGAAGGCCAGAGCACATTGCCTGCCTGGATCATGTAAACTGAGACTCTGTTGCGGTTCTAGGGCCTCCTCTGCTCTGGGAAATTAGACCCCACAATGCTCTCTTTCTGTCCTGAGGGCTGTTGTTTCTGAGCTTCACAAATTGTAAGTTAATGTCATTCCTTTTTGAGAAGACACCTTGTGCTTCCCATGCCTCGCCCTAAGACAAGGTAGATATAACCCTGTGCACGTTTCTCTCTCCGTCATGCTAACGCAGAGGTTTGACTTGGGAGACATCTGTTTATCTTTAGTTGTCCTCCAGGCTCATCCTTGTCAGATAATTGCCTCAGCTTTAGAGTAGAAGTCTAGGTAAGTTGTTTTTTGTTGTTGTTGTTGTTGTTGTTTGTTTGTTTTGTTTTAATCTTCTGTAGCAGCGCCATACACTCAGCTTGGCTCAAGGGACCCTTGTCTAACGAATCTGGTGATGACATCATCACTCCATGGCCCCTAGCAGGGAGGGTCTGAATCCAAGAGGGCTTGCTTGTGCTGTGAGATTTCCTGAGCACAGTGGTCTGGAGAGACAGAAGGTCTGTTCCACTGGGCTCACGTGCTCCGCCCTCAACGCGTGTGTGCCCCGCCTTAACCCTTTACAGTGGGGTAGACTGTTCATCCTGGGGCTCCAAAGCCATCTAAGGCTCCACAGCACAGAGCTCGGGAGGAACTTGTCTGTCGTCCATGTTTCTTCATGGCTGCCGTGGTGGCCTCTCAAGTCTTTTATTTCTTGTGGAAGTGATGGCTGGTGAAGATAATGGGAAAAGTATGTTCAGTCTTGTCTTTAGAGCCAAATAGAATGTTCTTTTCTGGAATAAGTGAAATCTATGGGGAAAAGTAAAATTTGGGAGTTGTGAGGCGTTCCCATGATTATAGTATGTATGTGTAAGGCAGAGGAGAATCATGGGTGTTCTTTCATCTCAGGCATTGTCCACCTTATAGGATAGGGTGTGTGATAGTTTGTCTAGGCCCAGAAAGTGGCACTATTAGAAGGTGTGGTCCTTGTTGGAGTAGGTGTGTCACTGTGGGCATGGGCTTAAGATCCTCATTCTAGCTGCCTGGAAATGACTCTTCCGCTAGCAGCCTTCAGATGAAGATGTAGAACTCTCAGCTTTGCCTACACCATGCCTGCCTGCACACTGCCATGTTCCCACCTTGATGATGACAAACTGAACCTCTGAACCTATAAGCCAGTCCCAATTAAATGTTGTCAGTTATAAGACTTGCTTTGGTCATGGTGTCTGTTCATAGCAGTAAAACCCTGACTAAGACAGGGTATCTCACTACCCTGGGACTTGCTGATTTGGGATCTGACTGTCTCTGCCACCCTAGCACTGGGATTACACACTCAGCACCATGCCTGGCTTCTGAATGTGACTTCCAAGGGTTCAACTCAAGTTCTCATGCTTATGAGGCAAGCACTGTGCAGACTGAGCCACTTTCCCAGCCCCAAGTTGTCATAATTGCATTCATCTGTTTTGTGGCATTCCCATTTCCATGACTGAAGGCTTCCAATGCCCTGATTAGATTAACCATGCCTGGACTGGTTAGATTAACCATGCCTGGACTGTGCTAGCCCCATATTATATACACCAAAGTAGGAACTCTTCTTCATCAGACGTGATCTATGTAAACACGTGCAGTTAGGAAATGATAGAGTGGTGAAAGACATGCTTCCTCTCTTAGCTTTGAGTCCAGGGTACATTCTAAAATACCATGTTGGTTCCTCATAAGACAAATCTTTAAGGGCCAGCCATGTATTTCCTGTCTCTACAACCTTCTGTGGCTTCTGTTGCCGGCAGCGCAATACTCATATTCTAGGTCTGGTCTTGGGCACCTTCCTCTTTCTTCTCACAGCTTTTCTGTGCTCTCTAGAATGTGTTTGACCTTCTTCCTTCCACTCTGTGCAAGCATCTCTTTCTTCCCATCTCTAGCCTGGCTCTGGGTTCTCTTGGTCCTAATCCTAATTAAATGGTTGGGCCAGTGGTTTGCTCACTCAGCACCTCTCTGCTGTGTTCTGATTGGCTTAGTGGCTCACACAGCACCCTCTCTGCTGTGTTCTGATTGGCCTAGTGGCTCACACTGTGCCTCTCTGCTGTGTTCTGATTGGCCTACTGGCTCACACTGTGCCTCTCTGCTGTGTCCTGATTGGCCTAGTGGCTCACACAGCACCTTCTCTGCTGTGTTCTGATTGGCTTAGTGACTCACATAGCACCCTCTCTGCTGTGTTCTGATTGGCCTAGTGGCTCACACTGTGCCTCTCTGCTGTGTCCTGATTGGCCTAGTGGCTCACACAGTGCCCTCTCTGCTGTGTTCTGATTGGCTTAGTGGCTCACATAGCACCCTCTCTGCTGTGTTCTGATTGGCCTAGTGGCTCACACTGTGCCTCTCTGCTGTGTCCTGATTGGCCTAGTGGCTCACACAGTGCCCTCTCTGCTGTGTCCTGATTGGCCTAGTGGCTCACACAGTGCCCTTTCCTACTGTGTTCTGATACATATGTGTGTGAATAGCCCTGGGTGACAAGGGCAGGGACTTCATCTGTCCTGTTCTCTGCTCTCTTCAGTTGATTCATATAAAGATGCTTGGATTGAGGATCTGGTGGGAACCTGGGCTGCTAGTGGCACCAAAGGCCTTGTGATTGGGATCAGGATTTTATCAATAAAGAGATGTTAGGAAGCGTTATTTTTTTCATTCCCAAACTTTATCTGCTCTTCTTGAGGGTTTCCATTGTCTTCAGGGTGTGTATGTGTGCGTGTGCGTGAGTGCGTTCTGCGTTTTTGAACTTGGACACTCTACTTTCTCTCACTTTAGTACATCTAATTCTCCCTTCTGATCTCCGACTAGAAAACAAACAAGCAAACAAACAGACCAGTTTTTTTGTACATAGGACGTCTCTGCCTGTACCTCTGGTGATGCCATGACAGAGCTATGTGGTACATCAGTCTCTTCACGGGGTGGATGCCTGGAAGGGTGAGCTCCGGAGCCCACCTCCACCTTGCTTGTCTGTTCTTTGTGATCAGCCCTACGAGAGCTGCCCAGATGCGGGTGAGGTCTCCATTTAATACTTGTTGACTCCATTAAAATGTGAAGATGTCTTCTAGGCCAATTATCCATTGGTCACAAAACAGAGCCCATTTGGAATAATGAAACTAACAACAGGAATCCGTGTTGATGATCCCTGCAGCCACCGCGATGGCTATCGCAAGACAGCCCTTCCCCGGCTGCTCAGAACATCCTTTAAAAAGCCCTGTTGTCAGGCTATGCCGACACGGCCATCAATTTCCAGAGGCCAGTACCCCTCCAACATCTTGATCAGTTCTTAAAATTAATTACCGTCGGCAACAAGTGAAATGATACCTGGGAAAGATTTTAAACACTGGCGCTCGCCGTGGTGGAGTTCCCAGATAAGGGGAAACACATCAGCTGGAAGATTCTGTAATAAACCAGCAGAGAACCGTGATTAAGTGCCTGTGAATGCCAGAGTATCGGGAGCATGGTAATGAGGGTGGAAAATGGGAAGACTTGAGAAGAGGTAATAATGTCTGTGATGATTCGGGATGTGGGGGGAGTCAAGGAAGGAAATGAAGCTTTCAAGGCTCTGGGGCCAGAGACAGCCGGTGCCAGCTGCGGGATGGTACTGTGGGCACTTGCCGGGATGTGTTGGTGATACTGTAGGTCCTTGCCAGGATATGCAGAGCATCCTCTCCTCTCAGTCCAGCCCTAAGCCCTTGCCTGAGTGTGGGAAATGCCAAGCTGATCTAGAGTGAGTCTCCACTGGACCATAAACTCCCCAAGGGGTTGATGTCTTCTTTACTCAGCATTTAGACTAAACCAAGAGTGACTTACTCTCAGACAAACCGAAGAGTGACTGAATGAGCAGAGTCTCTGTGCAGGTATCCTTACTGTTCAGAGAAACAAGGAATGATAGAAGCAAAACAAAAGTGGCCTTCCCAGGCAATAGGTGGGAATCAAGTACTGGTCCTTGGTGTGTGGCTGTGCCTCTAACACACGAGGCATTCACTGTGGGCTAAGTGCTATAGACTAATTGTGTGTTTAAATGATGCCAATGTTAATCTCAGCCAACACTTACGGAAAAGCCTGTAAGGTGTGTACAATCATACCATCTTACAGAACAGGAAAAACGCATAGGCAGCTCAGTAGAGACAATTTGGGTGTGAGCTACAGGCAGATTATCTGCTCCAGGGAATCTCCTTTGGTCCAGCCCTTCCCAGCCCCGTGTGGTGGGAGCCATATGCCAGTGTGCCTGCTGCAGCCTCTTCCTCTGCATACCTTTTCCTCAAACTATGTCTGTCTTTCCCTTTGCCTCCCTGCCTAGGGCTGTGAGAGGCATCACAAATAGGGCCGATGTAAGCCATTTTGCTACTTCCAACAACACCGCCTCCTTCTGACTTCTAAAAGAAAGGTCACATCCACATTTTGGATGGAGAGGTAGGGCTTGTCCCTGGCATTTCTTGTAGGATCGAGAATAGGCTAAAGATGATGCGGGGCCTAGATTCCGCAGACTCAGGAACCCTTTCTCTGGAATCTGGAGATATGTTCTAAGGTGTGGCACAGAGACCGGAAGGAGCCGAGACAGATACAAACTGCTGCAGCAGGCATAGTGAGTGCTGAGAATTATCTTCCCACTCACACGAGGAGATGGAATTACCCACCTGTCTTCTTCAGTCAAGGAAAGCAAGGGTTAGAAGAGTCTAAGAAGCAAGGTCAGGGCACCGTCAAGGCTACATTGTGGCTAAGTAGCACAGCTGTGGTTTCACCAGAGCCCATGCCTGTCCCTTCATCTCCTTGTGGCTTTCTAGAGAAATATGATTTTGGTCAGACATGCTGTCCTTCGTCATGACACAACATTTGAAATCTTCAAGCTACAATGGACCTTACAAGTTACAGAGAATACAACATAAACCAAGCAGGGACCAGAGCTGGTAACTAGTTTTTTTTTTTTTCTCCATTGGCCATATCCAGGAACTTAAGGCTTTTCCCCTCTTCCCTGACTCTTTTTTAGGGACAAGTTGTGATTAAAGCTGAGGATAGGCACTGTGCCACTCAACTAGAAGGTGAGAAGGAATAAGTGTCCAGGTTAAGGGTTTGGTTTTGCATTTTCGAGTTGGGGCTTATGAGGTTGTGATGGTCACGGTAACAAGGCGTGGTCTGTTTTCAACATCCGTCAGCTGAGGACAAACGTTGAGCCCAGAGACCTCCCTGTGTGGCTGTCACCCTCCCCACACACATCTCCACAGCCTCAAATCTGACAGTCAAGCTATAGAGACATCATCTATGGTGGAGCTAGGGAAAACCTAACCCCTAAAGCCTGCTGTGATTCACAGTGATTTCTGTAGTACAGTTGGAACCTTTGTCCTGGTGAACCCACAATTTTAGGAGCATAGATCATAGAAGCAAAAGCCTCTAAACAGCCCAGCAAGCCTGAGAACAAATAACATATTTACACATGGAAAACACTCTGAAGGATAGAAACCACATCATGGCCAAACAGCTGACCAGAAGGATGAACTGTACCTGCAAAGGCTCCTGGGTGGTACCATGCTCAGCCTGGCCTTGGAGGTCCTGCTATGAGGAGGTCCCTGTGGAGAGGGGGGTTAATTGGATATAGACGCTGCAGGACCTGTGGCTTTGTAGGAGGAGTTTGGATTTCATCCTGCTTAGGGGGCCCTACTGATGGGCCTGGGGGTGATGGGACCTGATGGTGGTTTCGAGATGACCTTGTCCTGAAGGCGCACTGATGGCTTGCGCTTTCTCACAGAGCAGTAAGATTTCTGACCTACTTTTGTATTGGAGGTAGACTGAGATCTTTTGCTCAAAGTTCTGGAGGTTGTCTCTGAAGTCCAGCATGGATGACTGGCATTTTCTATTGGGGAATGGACCCAAGAAAATTGTACTTCCTTCCAGGGCCCCTGATGGAAGAGGAAGGAGGATAGTCTAAGAGCCTGAGGATAAGCAGGAGCCCCTGTGAAAAGCTGTTCCTGTGTTATGGCCACTGCATTCATGAACAGCAGCTATGGTTGCTGGCACATGACTTGTATAAGATTTAGCCAATCAACATTAAATGGTGGATAGGGGAGGGGCTCATGATGCCTCATCCCCAGCTGAAGAGCTATTGACAGTTAATGGTTGATGGGTAAAGAGGGAATCGTGTTCCTCAGTTGTGTAGGGTAGTAAGTTGTTCTTGCTCAAGTGAATAACCCTCTACCATGCCCATGCCAGGCAACCTTAATTTAATGACATGGACCATGCAAACAAAAGTAGACATTAAAGTAGGAGAGAGTCTTGTTGAGAAGAAAAGGAAGGACACAATAGAAAGTAAAGAAAGGAATATGCTCAGAGAGCACATCATCCTTCTGTCCATCCATCCACCCGTTTGTCCATCCATTCATCCATCTGTCCATCCATCCATTTGTCCATCCATCCATCCATCCATCCATCCATCCATCCATCGATCCATCCATCCATTTGTCTATCCAGACATCTATCTATCTGTCCGTCAGTCCATCTGTCCATCCATCTGTCCATCCATTCATCTATCTATCTATCTATCTATCTATCTATCTATCTATCTATCCATCCATCCATCCATCTACCCACCCACCCACCCACCCACCCATCCACCCATCTATCCAGGAGTCAAATTGTGGAAGATTATATAAAATTAGAAACAAAAACATTGTTTCATGTTCCTTTGAGTATATATTTCCATGGGGATATTGAGTAAGGATATACATTCAGGAAGAATGTAGACACCCCTTTGTGCACCACTGTGGAATGGCACCTGTATTCCAAGCACACCCTATTAAGAGTCCCTGAGTCCAGAGTTCTAGAGTGATGTAATCTTTTCATGACACCCTGCCCTCTGGCTTAATTCTGTCAATGCTGCCCTTTCTCTATCCCTTGTTTCTTACCAAGTTTCTGTCTACTTGTGAAATGTAGCTTAAAGTTTTAAAAAGAGGAAAAATTGTCCCTTTTCCCTAGAGGAGAAAAAGATCAATTGCTCTAAAATTGCTCATTCTCTATGGACAACAGCTGGGTAAAGTGACAGCTATGGAGCTGAAGATCTTATGTCTGTTTTTCCAGACCGTACAATTATATCCTGCTTCAGTGTGTATGCTACTGGTATAATTAAGCTGTTAATTCTCTCCAAATTTATTGCCACCATATTTTAACATCATTTCAGGATGCTGTTAATGTCACATGGTTGCTGAGGGTAAGACCTCAGTCCAAGACCCAGCTCTGTCACTTACTAGCCTTTTGGCTTTAGTTTCTTTTTTTCCACAAGTGTCAGGGCCCTCAGTAAAAAGCTGATGTAATAGCAGAAGCTAGTGGAAGGGAGCATCCACACGTAGGCTGATGGTGTGCTTGAATTCCACACTTGATCTTCTTCGCTCTCCTGTATGGTGGTTACTTGCTTCTTCCAACATATAGATATGAATACCAAGGCGTGGTTCACATCTGTCCAAGCCTACCTACCCAGAGGAGAGTGCTCCTTTTATCACTCTGCCAGGAATTCTGAAGAGTTGCCCTGTTAAACATTTTAGGCGCTGATAAGCCGAACCGCTGGGGAAGTGATGTTTGCTCTGACCCCAGCCCTGTCTTCTACACTGTCAAAGGTATGCGTGTGCGCCTACTGAGCCCAGATGCTCTTGCTAAAGTCCTTGTCACCCTAGCCCCAACATTAATATTCTCCTTCAGTGATTTTGGCTTTTAGACCTTGATACCAGGCAAACTCTGTTTCTAGGTGCCACTGTGTGTGACTGTTCTGGTGGGAGGCTACCTTTGTACTTGGCCTTGGCTTTTCTGGGCTCCTTGAGTGAGCAGGAACCATGAGGGCTTCTCATTTTGTCACCTCAGGACTGAGGATGTCTTCTCATCTGGATTGTGACAAGATCTGGGTGGTGCCAATTTCACTGGGGTGATAGATTAAAGGGTGAAAGGGTCAGGAAATGACTGGCCACCAACTTTTCTGTTTTCTCTTTTCCGTTAAACGTCTGGGCCACATTGGGGACTTGGGTATTGCAGAAGTCCACTGTAAGCTTGGGTCTCTGGGGTTCTTACATAGGAGATGGGTTGTACACATGAGCCACAGCCCTGCACTGGACTCCTTCCTTCCTAATGACCACCAAAGACATGTCCTCTCCAGACAGGGCTTCCAATATTTGACTGCATTAAGGATGAGGTCCACCAGCTCCTCTCTTAGCCTGGTTCTCTGCATTTTAGATTTGTTCATAGGCCTGGCTGTGTTATGCCCAGGTCTTCACAGGGTCTGGGCAGAAGCTGTGTTGGGATGGTGGGCACAGGGTTGCTCAAAGCTTGTTTATTGCAGGGCAAGGGGAACTGGAGACTGTGGCTGTGCCTACCTCTGGGGCTCAGGCTCCTCCAAGAGGATGCTCGGAAGAGAGGATACAGGAAACACAGCTCCTAGGTTTGACTCCTGCCCCTTGCCCTTCTCACAAGGAGGCCCACCCCAACCTCCCCCTCAGTGACTTAGTAATTGTCAGTCCAGCTGATTTACGAGGCTAAGATGAGCTCATTATGTGAGTTGTCAGTAATTATGTAAATTGATGAAGGGACTTCCCTGTTCCTTGCCTTAGATGCTTGCAAAATCATTTCAGGTTGACTTTACCTTCTTGACCTAAACAGTGATGAATGTAGACATTAGCTTTTTCCAGTTCAGGGTCACTTTTAATCTCTGCATCTGTTGCTTTCCAGAAACTCACCTTCGGGGGTGTTTCCAGAGGAAAAGTCCTAGCTCTGTGGGTGACCAGGACTTCCTGCAGCTGTGAAAGAATCTCATTGTCTTTATTTCCTTAATTATTAAGACCATCATCTGAAGGTCCTTAGCCCTTGACTTGCAGCCAAATTTAAAGTGAACGTGGGAGGATGCCTGGAAGCCTCCGCGAAGGGGCGGCATAGCTCTGTGCTGGAGTTACTTTTGCCAACCTGCATCCAAATAGCTGACAGAAATAACTGGAAGAGGGAAGAGTTGGCTCACAGTCTGGCTCTTACTTTCAGAGGATCTGGTTGGTTGGTAGTAGAAGCATTAGAAAAGAACGTTCTTCACATAGTTGTGGATGGATGGGAAACAGAGAGAAGCAGGCTCAGCGTCCTACCCGAAAGGAGGCTGGTGAGATGGCTGTTGGTCAAACACTTGCATTGCAGTCCTGAGCTCCTGCGTTTAGATCCAGAGCCCACAGAAGAGCTGTGCCCTGTGCATGCCTTTGTCTCAGCAGTGATGAGGTGGGTGGCAAGGACAGTGCATCCCTGGAAGTTTCCTGGCCTGCTAGCCTAGCCTGTTTGGTGAAGGTCTAGGCCAATGAAAGACCCTGTCTCAAACAAAAGTAGAAGACACTGAGACTTTTCTTTGGCCTCCACATGGGCACCATGATTGTGCATAACTGTATCCATGTGTGTACCCAACAAGAATGCATGCACATATGCACACATGCACACACACATGCATGCACATACACACATGCACACTCATGAACACACAGACATGTAGGCATGCACGCATGCACGCACACCATCCTCCCCCCAATGGCCAATATCCTTTCAGCTAGGTCTTCTTTCCTAAAGTTTCCAAACCTTTCAAAACAGTGCCACTAGGTGGGCTGCACATGCTTAGTGAATGAGCTTTCACAAGGGACAAGTTATGACCCAGTCTGAACCATTCACGAATGAGCAGGGCTGGCTTCAATGGCTAACTAGTCGTTAGTTAAGGGACACCAAAGGTAACATGCAGGGGCTAAACCTGTACTGTAGATTCTTCAGCCCATGTGGATGTGAAAGAAAACTCTTTTGAACTTGTTAATATTAATGAATTAGAAACCTCCTTTTAATTCCTGCACGTGACTTTCCTTCGTATCCGAGGAGATCCTCAGTCATGCACACCCTGGCCACTGTCTCTCGCAGAGATGTATGACTGAGCCCGAGGAGCAGGTGCTCCTCCACCTTCCCCCTTTCCGGTTTGCCTACCCTACTTTATTGTGTAAACTTACCAATTAGGGTTCATGCGGCACTTGGGTTTGGCACTCTGGTCCTAGGCTAGTGTGTGTGGCCATGCTCAGTGACAAGGAGGCTCCCTAACTCGGTCATTCTGGTGTCAGTGACCCTCTCACCTGGATTGATGCAGGCACCTTCTGACAGTTCTGTATGTTTCTACCTGTGTCTTTAGGCCCTCATCCCTGGTCTGTGCTGAGCACAGACGCCATATTGGTGTCCACAAACCATATGGCACCCTGTTACTCCTGTGCTCACAATATTGCTGAGCTGCCACTTGTTTCAGAGGCAAAGCCAAAGAGCTCACAGTCTCCATAGGCAGTCCTGCTGGGCCCTCTGACGCCCCTCTGACGCCCCTCTGACGCCCCTCTGACTGGCCCCCTTCACTAAGATCCAGAGTCCCAGCAGTTTACCTCTCAGTCCTTTCCCTGGGGTGGTGCAGGTGGCAGTCCATGTGACAAACAGAGCTAAGATGGAGATGATGGGGTGGGAGTGTGGTGGTCCCTCACTTCAGCTTAGGGCCTCTATGTGTTCTTGGAGCATGCTAGCTAGACTTCAGGGTCTTTTCCTATTCTGCCTGAAATCTTCTCCCCTAGATACCTATTTGTCTCCCCACTTCTTCAGGTGATGTCTCCAATCTTCCTCCACCACCATGTTATTTATTGCTATGCCCTATCCCACTCCATTTCCTGTGTTTCTTATCTCAGAAAACTCTATGCTTTTGTATTTCCATAGCGTTTGTTCATTCCCTTCTAGCACACTGGATGCTTTTTCTTTGAAGATCATGTAGCATTTGTCTCTTTTATGCTAGGACATGGATTTGGCAATGCCAAGGGTCTTTGTTGGGCTCACCATCTCATTCCAGTGCACCGAGCAATGTCTGGCACATAGTAGGCATTCATGGCACACAGTAGGTATTCAGAAAGTCTGGCAGCAGGTGCTATCGAGGTTCCTGAGTGCTTTCAGAGAGCTTCACAGTGCTTAATGCTTAGTGTGATAGGACTCAGGAGATGTTGTATGCTGCCCAGCAGGGAATCCCAGCAGGGGACGCCTAGGACAGAAGATGGGAGGATCACCACAGGGAAAAGGATCCAGAGTCCCAGCAGTTTACCTCTCAGTCCTTTCCCTGGGGTGGTGCAGGTGGCAGTCCATGTGACAAACAGAGCTAAGATGGAGATGATGGGGTGGGAGTGTGGTGGTCCCTCACTGGACTCACTTTGACACTCAGTAGAGGAATTTTAACCCAGCAACGTGACTGCTCTGGCAAGGGTTAATATCCAAAGACCTTCAAGGTCTATGTGATCTAGCTGGAATGCAGACACTGTATTACAGTAGATCTGGCTGCAATGCAGACACACCCTTAGTACATGCCTTTAATCTGTAACAATGAAGGTAAGGTTTGTTTGTGTTTGAAAGTGATGATGTCTAATTGAGGGACAAAGTGATGAATCAGAGAAAGATTTGCCAGAAAGAGTCAGAGATAGGATATGCCCAACTCTCACAAGAACAGCACAGGAAGAAGAGGCTACTTTAGAGCACAGCAGGGAGAGAAGGGTGTGTGTGTGTGTGTGTGTGTGTGTGTGTGTGTGTGTAGAGAGAGAGAGAGAGAGAGAGAGAGAGAGAGAGAGAGAGAGAGAGAGTTTTAGTGGGATAGTTTTACAAAGGCAGATGGTAGAGAGAACTAGCTAAGCATGGGTGAAGACACAAAGAGCCAGAGAATGAGAAGGAGCCAGAGGATTAAAATAGATTGTCAAAGTTAGTATGAGGAGAAGCATAACAATTCAGTCATAAGCTGAGAGATGCCAGATTGAATCAGTCAGCTTGGAAGATTTGATTGTATGGAGGATAAATGCTTCCAGGCCTAGAAAACTCTGGGCTCAGCCCAAGCCATGTGTTCATGAAGCTTGGGTCTGACTCTCATCTCATCCCTCCATCTGAGGAGATAAAGGTGAATTTTATACATTCGTAGTTGTCACCATGACCAAAAACATTGTAAAGAAGGTATCATTTACTTGGCTGTGGTTCTAGAGGGAGAGTCAGTCTTGGTCCTGCTTGTATAATGTGTTTCCTCCCACAAGCCCCACCTCCACAAATTCCTCAGCCCCCTCTTCTAGACAACATCACCAACCAGGGACCAAGTATTCAAGTACTTGATCCTGGGGGTATTTCTCATTCAAACCACCATACCATGGAACCTTAGGAACTGTTCCAGGCTTCACTGTTACCATCTGTGAGGGGAGCCTGCCATTCCAGATGATGCCTGAGGCCCTCACACAGTCCTGCCAGGATCTTGGTCAGAGGTTCAAATATGGTCCACAGCTACATAAGCTGGATTTTACAGGAGTCTCAGAGCTGATATCTGCACCTCTTACCTGAATGTGTAGTTTCCAGCTAGTTCTGGACTCTGAACCAATGGACTTGAAAATGTTCTCTGTCTCCCCACCCCACACCCGGCCCCTGATTTTTAGGTAGTTTTATTGGATGGATTTAAAGAGATAACTTTCAAGCAGAATTTAGAGTTTTACAGAAACTACTGTGGAAGATTTTACATGCAGCGTCTAGCAGTGCAAGGTCAGGTAGTCCTAAATTACGTGACTGGCAGGAAGAGAAGAGTTAAGAATCTTCTCGTTCCTTCACTTCTCAGGGTTCTGGTAAACATTCCTCGTTGGGGTTGGATGTCTACCTCCAGTCCACGGAGTATAACCGGATTTGGCGTGTTTGTGTGACAGCCTTTGCCATGGCCGGAGAAGATGTGCAGGCTGAAGTCTGTCCCGGCAGCTGCTTCGGGAGGCAGCACTCACACTGAGCTGTGTGCTCTGGGGCAGCTCCTGGCCTCCATTTCTTCTCACTAATGGAGAAGAAACTGCAGTCGAGTATGAAATAGCACAGGCTGAGCGGAGCCCCGGCCAAGTGGCAGGCATAATACACTCACCTTGTTCCCAGTCCAGATGGCTGTCAGTAAAAAGTGGCATTTAAAAAATGCTGACGGACTTCAGGCTGTGAAATGCTTTCTTGCACGATTTACATTTGTTTTGGGGGAGATGTAAGTATGCTTTGTTCTAATGTGCCTAAAGCATATTAATCTCACGTGAACTAGAGTATCCATGATGGTTGTACGTTTTCCAAAAAAGCTTTCCTGAGGGAGCCTAATGGCTTCTCCAGAAACAAACGAAAGCCCCTCTGACTGGGAAGTGGAAATAAATGGGCCGGTTTCCTCCAGCACATGGTGGATCAGTGCTCGGAGCCCATCTTCCCTGGCTTTTTGCTGCTGGCCTCAAGGTGCAATCTTGATGAACAGATGGGATTTCTCATGGCTCCTTTGGAAGCAGATAGAAACGTCTTTGAGATAACATTAATAAATATGCCTTTTCCTCTCTCAGAAACCTGAGGCTCAAATCTTCAGATTTGATATTTGAATTTGAATTTGATATGTATTGAAACACCTTTACCAGGGTCTGGAGGTATAGCTCAGCATTTAAGAGCACTCGCTGCTCTTCCAGAGGTCCTGAGTTCAATTCCCAGCAACCACATGGTGGTTCACAACCATCTATAATAGGATCCAATGCGCTCTTCTGGTGTGTGTCTGCAGACAGCTACAGTGTACTCATATAAGTAAAATAAATAAATCTTTAATAGGGAAATGAGGAAAGGAGATAAAATTTGCAATGTAAATAAAGAAAACATCTAATTAAAAAAATAAACACCTTTACCTTTCCCACTCAAGAAAGGAAGTTCTGAGCCCAGAGGGGCATAGCAGCAGGCAAGAGCTTGGTGGTTAGGGGTCTGCTTGCACATTATCATAGACTCTCCTTGACGCCAACTCTGTGACCCTGGAGAACCCATACAACCTTCCTGAACCTCTGTCTCCCAACTTTCAGGAAGGAAACATGGATGCTGCTTCCTTAAGGACCATTCTGAAGACCAGACTTGGAGATTTATTGAAAGCTGACTCTTGCTAAACACTAGCTTTCATTAACATTCTTTCTGCTGCCTTGCCTGCACTTCATGTTTGTGGTTGGCACAGTGAAAGATCATAGATGGTTCCTGGCCACCATCACTTTTCCTTCAGCTGAAGTGTTTCACCAATGGGACCACCTCTCCTCACTCCTAAGGCCATCACTGAGCCCTTCCTGGTGGACACAGCAGGAAGGTCCTGGGTTGTAGGCTGGCTTCAGGAAGAGGATGTAGCCCCTGTTGGGAGACTAGCCTTGCCTCTGTACTGACCCACACTCATCCACTGCCTCTGCTCCCAGCAAAGGCTTGACCTTAGAGATACCTGGTAGGTGTTGCATGGATGAATCTAGAGGTGGCTGTGGAGGGCCCTCCCTGCATGCAGAGGAAGCCACCCTCCATCTCTGTGGTGATGGCCTCTGCAGCATACTTGGCCTCCTCCCTGCACACAGTTTAGAACACACATATTTGGCTGTTGGCTCATGAGCATCTGTTGAGTTCTGTGAGGAATCTAGCTTCCATGGAGAGTGGATGAAGGTATCATTTTTAATGGTGAGATCAAGATCTCGGACTTTTTATTGTTGTTACTAATACTTGGAGGTAATGTTTGACAGTGGCTGTGGTCCTCAAGCCATCAAGATGAATTTATTAAATATCTATTATTTTGCTGTATCCCTCCTACCCCACTGAGATTAAAAGAACAACAAAGAAAATATCCCAGTGGTAGAAGCTGGTTCCCCATAATCCAGACTGGGTTGGGGTAGCGTTAAATATATGGCTTCATGTTTGAAGGAGCCCGCTGTGTGCTATAGCTGGTCCTCAGTAGCACTCACCATTCCTGGTTACATTTCACAGTCTTCCCTTGATGTCCCCACTTAAGACACAGTTCTAACCTTTTTTTTTTTTTTTTTTTGGTTTTTCGAGACAGGGTTTCTCTGTATAGCCCTGGCTGTCCTGGAACTCACTCTGTAGACCAGGCTGGCCTTGAACTCAGAAATCCTCCTGCCTCTGCCTCCCGAGTGCTGGGATTACAGGCGTGCGCCACCACGCCCGGCCCAGTTCTAACCTTTTTGCACATTGCTTTCAGTCCCTTGCATGGGCTACTGTGATTCAGTAAGGTACAACTTTCAGAGGGAAAGAGAGAGGGCTCAACAAAAATAAAAATTCGAAGTAGGTATGTCTCAGTAGCACATACTGTCTCCTTCCCTTCCGTTGTATGCACTTTAGCGTAGTGTCATCTGTATGCGGATGGACGAGCTTTCCCATCTCATTCATTTGGCAAAGAAATCCTTGCCTCTCTAGCTCTCCCTAGTTGCTTGCCTTGAGAGCTTTTTGGAAAATTCCGATGGCTCGGTGCATTCTGTACCTATGTGATTGGCATCTCTCTCTCATCTGTGGACAGCAGGTCGTTGCCAGCTGGTTCATTTAGAGCCTTCCATGAAGTATTTCTGTGCTACTTGTTCATCTGTAGAAGTAAACAAGCGCTATACTATTAGATTTTTATTGATCACTTAACTAGGGGAGAGATCATAGAAATATTATCCATAAACCCCTGTTAATGTCCCACACTTTCAAATTAGAAAATCAATTGAATTTGTTGAGTATTTGTTTAGCATGGTATCGTATGTCTCCCCAAGATTTGTTTCTGTCTTCCTGAGAGAAGAATGTGCTCTGGCTGCCCTATCAGATGCAGCTTGAAGGGCTGGAGATAAATTAAGCAAATATTCCAGATTTGTTGCTGTATATTTGTGAGCCATATAAGTTAATGATCCAAGGCCAGATACATTGCTTAATGCCAGACACAATCACATTACGTTCTCCTATTCCCGGGGGACCGGGGGATGGATTGCATTCAGGTTTCTCTGCCTTGTCTCCTGGGGTGACAGGAAACCTCATGCAGCTTCAGTTTGAACCAAACACTTCATTTCCAGGCACCAATTATCTTCAAACCACAAGTTAACTGTCAAGGTGCCATCTTGCTGTAACCATTAGGTAATGGGGCTGCCTTGTTAAGGTTTGCACATGCCCAGAACTGGCGTCAGGCTTAGGCAGGCAGAATGGCTAGGTGGCTGGCCAGCCTCATTCAAAGTCTTTGAAGGCACCAGAATGCATCCTGGAATTGGTGTTTGGTGTGCTGCGAGGTGATGGTGAGACTGTCCCACTGGTTTCTCCAGGCTACAGAAGGGTGATCCTGTAGCTGCCATTCCAGTCTTCTGTTTTAGGATCTCAGGATCTCAGGATTCTCTCTTGTTTGGAAAGATCATCATTCCATATTCCTTCACTACATAAATATTGAGCATCTGCTGACTTCTGGGAATAGGCTAGCCTCTGTGGGCAGAAGTCTCCCTGGAGTAAGAGAGCTATGAGCTGAATCTTCAAAGATGAAGAAAACTAGGTGAAAGGTGTCATGTAAATTGGCCAAACAGGCCTTTCAGAACCTGGCATCAGTGTTGTTCCAACTGAATGGAGACAGAACAGACTCTCAGAGAGGGTGGCTAATGTGCCCCAAGGTCAGATGCTAGAATCTTAGGGAATCTCTCTCCAGATGCTCAACTACGTCATCTTAACAGCGGGCACAGTCTGACCCAATGTTGGCTTGCTCAAGGGAGAGAGGAGTAGAGAGACAGAGCAAAGCTCATCTCCTTCAGGTCTGGCTCCATAACAGGAGTGGAGCTCAGCGTAGACAGAAACTCTGTCATCGTCCTTAGAGAATGATTTGTGCTGCTGCAAAAGCAGGGCTGAGCAAGCTTTGATGTAGGTGTTGGTGACCCGGGCCTGTAGCTGCAGGTGTAACACAGACAGTGATCCCCAGGAGAGCACAGCAGACAGTCCAGAACCATTCCTCTTGGCATACACTCCATGTCAGGGGCTGGGCCTAAGCTGGGACGGGGCTGGGCGTGGCTCCTTCAGCTCTTTTGCAGGAGTCCTTTCTGAGTATAATGTCACTGCTGACCTATAGAATCACAGGCATTTCCCATCACAGCACCCACTTCCAAAGACTCCTTGGAAAAGTGGTGGTTCCTTACTGTACTGGCTAATTTTGTGTCAACTTGACACAGCTGGAGTTATCATAGAGAAAGGAGCTTCAGTTGAGGAAATGCCTACATGAGATCCAGCTGTAAGGCATTTTCTCAATTAGTGATCGAGGGGGAAAGGCCTCTTGTGTGTGGGACCATCTCTGGGTTGGCAGTCTTGGGTTCTATAAGAGAGCAGGCTGAGCAAGCCAGGGGAAGCAAGCCAGTAAAGAACATCCCTCCATGGCTTCTGCATCAGCTCCTGCTTCCTGACCTACTTGAGTTCCAGTCCTGACTTTCTTTGGTGATAACAGCAGTGTGGAAATGTAAGCTGAATAAACCCTTTCCTCCCCAACTGCTTCTTGGTCATGATGTTTTGTCCAGGAATAGAAACCCTGACTAAGACACTTACCTTGGACGATCACAGAGCCAGGCTTTGAGTTTTGGGGACCAAAACTATGGAGACCTCATATCTAATATTTTGTTCCTTTACTTGGGTGGCTTGGTCCAATGTGCTTAATGGTTTGGGTCTGTTTTCTTCTCTTTTTCACATGATGTTGGCAAATTGAGTGTTTTGAAAGACTAGAAGCATAAAATACTTTGCAAGGAAGGGTTTTAAGGCTGTCGTCCTTTCTCAATCTGACAGTTGAAGAAGAGAGAGGGCACAGCCACTGGAAACTTCTCTGCAGAGGCAATGAGTTAGTCTAGCCAAATTGAAGCTAGATTCATAAGTTTATACACAAGATTCAAAAGTATAGCGATTTGGAAAATGCATAATGCTTCTGTATTTTTTACTGTCTGTGAAATGAAGAGGCCAAGAAACATGTTGCAGGGCTGTTGTGAGAGTCAGAGGATATGTATGGACAGGTCTTCTACCCCAGAGTGTGTGTGTGTGTGTGTGCTTGTATGCGTGCGTGCACACGCGCACGCGCGCGCGCACACACACAGGCTTTCTGTCCCAGAGCACATACCTGGAGCTTGGCTTCTGTCACTCACATCCAAGCCATTGTGCCTTGGACCTGCAGACATCACTGTTCTGACTTCTGTTCCATTATCACACATTGGGAGTTACTAAAGATTGCAGTGGTGAATTGGTTAAAGCAATTTGGCTCCTGGAGGGTCAGTGTTCCAGCCATCACCCTCACCCCCACCCCCAGAGTCCTCTGGATTCTCAAATAACACACACACACACACACACACACACACACACAAATTTTGCTATGCCTTGACTAGCTCAATGGGCATTTCTAATCTTCCCCGTAGCTAACAAATACCCCTGTCTAGTATTCATGAGTTAATATCTTTTAAAATCTATATTTCATCTCTGCTACCCCAGACCTAACCAGGAAAGCAGATTCTCACATGCCGGGGGGCTCAAAGTTTCATCTTTCTGCTTCCCAGTCATGGTCATGGCAGTTATGACTCTCCTCTCTCTCCCAGCCCCTCACCTGAGCAATCTAAAAGTCCCTCCTCTGTCTTTCTGCCCAGCCATTGGCTATACGGCAATTCTTTATTATCAATCAAAACCGGCTGGGGGCAGGGACCCTCAGGTTTAGAAGCAAGGCTTTTTGGAAGCCAAAATGAGACGAAGCATTAGAACTCCAATCCCTAACAAAAGATGTTTTTAATAAAATCAGTTATCTCTCTTTCCAGCTTAAGCATTCACATGTATGAACTCACAAGTGTAGTATACGTTATCATACATCCTTTAAATAAAGCATGTATATGTGCTCCCTGAAACCCTCAGTATCATATGTACCACCTGTTGAGACACACCGTGGTAACCAAGTCCCAGTGAGATATTTCCACATTTGCAGATGAGCTTTCCCTGTTACTTCTGATGAAAAAATACTTCGGGCATTTTGGGGGAGTGGGCTGTGTGCTTTCCGGCTGCAGGAAGCTGAAGACAAACCAGGGGAAATCCTGGTGAGAAATCCCAAAGCCTCTGCATCCCAAATTTTGAAAGTATTGTCTCAAATCCCTGCTTAGAGAGAGGGGGTAGGTAAGAAGTCCCTCCTAGCTGAGGAGTTACCAGTAAATAGCTGATCATATCTGGGATAGGGAGAGCCAGTTTCTTTTTTCTTTCAAGGGTGTGGCTCCTAGCAGGTTGACCAAGCTCCTGTGGAAGGCCACACCTTCAAGAATATATATGGTCAGCACAAACTGTACTTGATGGGAAGAAGAAGAAGAAGAAGAAGAAGAAGAAGAAGAAGAAGAAGAAGAAGAAGAAGAAGAAGAAGAAGAAGAAGACGACGACGACGACGACGACGACGACGACGACGACGACGACAAAGTTGAGTGGGTAAAGAAAAGAATGAACCTAATCAAAACACATCAGCTTCTAATGGCTGCCTGCTTAGGCCAGGGAGACATGCAGAACTGGATGCTACTCTGAGACTTTCCAGTAGTGCCAGGCAGTTGAGATCCTTCAATGAGAAAATTAAGTGAAGGACCTTGGTTGCCTATTCTGTGTGGCTTTCTGAAGGGACGTAGCATTCTCAAGGCAGACTCCCACTCAGGATAGTGGCATCCACACAGGGACATGAGGACATGCAAGATAGACCCCACTGTGAGGGCAGGACTCACTCCAGATTTATCTTCTGACTGCCACGAACACAGCTTCCGGGGCATACAAGGACTGACTTGCATATTTCTTTCCAACTGTGCTGTGGGGAGCCTCATTTCTGCTCCACCAGCCACATCCCCTCCCCAGTCACCCTGTGACGTGTGCACAGTACAGCAGCTACTGTGCTTGGCACATAGACGAGTGATGGCTTTGGTTATTAAACATAGTTATTTGGGAAAGAGTCCGAGGTCTCAGTGCCAGGGTTGGTGTTGATAAGATGTGAAGAAGATGTGTGAGTCTAGGGACATCTTCCTGTGTAACAGTTCCATTTGATGATGGAGACCTCCTCACCCCAGACCGGGAAAAACATATTCTGGTTGTCAGACGTACAGTTTCACTCTCTCTGGAAGAGAAATGTGCTTTTAATTCTGCACATCAGATGGGATGACTAGTGTTCGTGTGACTGATACATCATTTTAGGGAAAATTACTGTGGCATCCTTGACATTTGTATGGATAGCTGATGAGTTAAAGGAAGGGATCCAGGTCACGTCAGAAATATTTCACCACCTCGGAACACTGTGGTCTGCATGAAAACAAATCTGACAGATAGTAAAGCTGTCTGCCCGCCCTTCTGAGCTGCAGAGATGTGCTGTTCTATCTAGGACCACGTCATGGACATAAACATGATGGATAGGGGCAGACAAAGGAAGATTAAGACTCCAGTACAGAAACGAGGAGATCTGGGTTGAACCTAAACTCTACCCATTCACCGTTACATGGGGGTCATTCCATCTCGCCCAGTTTCAGCGTTGCTGGTCTGCGGCGTTGCTGGGCCGCTCTGTCTGATGAAAGCTTGTCTTTCTCCCTAGAAAACACGTACACATCCGAAAAAGCATTTTCTGTATTTGAGACTTTGAGGCTTGGCAGAGCCCTCAAAGCCCAACCGCAGGCCTCAGGACTTCTATTGTCCCTTACAGCCTCACCTTGCTTTGAGATCATTTCAATGTCACACTTGATTTATAACATCCCTCTGTAGTAGAAAGGACGAGGACAGCTGGCCCGAGACCTGGGGTGCCTGTTTGACGGTTAAGTTGAGTGGATAACTATCGATCACTACAGCAGGTAAGTCACCTCTGACTGGAAATGCAAAGTGAGAGAGACACATATCCAACCCATGGAGGGTCTTCTCAGGAGGTTGTTCATCAGCATCAGAGTTAGAGAAGGTCTCAGATGCGGGCCCAGCATCAGAGAGTGAAGTGCAGTTTGAAGTTTGATTCTAACTTTGCATTGCTACAGTTCTGTTCTTTGGGGGGGGGGGTGTCTTAGACAATTTACTGAACCTTAATTACTGTAAATGTAAATGAATAAGTTGCTGATCCTAGAACTTTCTGCCTTAGCAGATGATGAGAACTGGGTTTGCTAATCTATTAATAAAAAAAGAAAATAAAGATTATCCTTGTGTACTATCTACAGAACATAAAGGCAAAACCTTTGTTCTAAGAGTGAGGTGGTTCTGTGAGTGGAGCTAAGGTCTTTGCCAATTAAAAGCAAGTAAGACCGTAAGCATGGGGGACTACATGTGCTGTGTGTGGGAAGGAGTCTTTCAGGGTTTGTCTTCTGCCCAAACTGAGGGTCTCCACCTTGACAAATATAGTCAAGTCATTCCATTACTATACAAGTGATCTGTGTTAGTTGTAGAAAGATAGAAATGCGGGTTATTGAGATGGGTCTGCAGCACATCACGTGCCATGTAGAGTGTAAGCATGCAGAGGCAGCCATTGAGATGGGTCTGAAGCACATCACGTGCCATCTAGAGTTTAAGCATCCAGAGGCAGCCATTTTGGATCTTTGCTGTACCACTTATAGGTTTCTGGGTGCATGCACTCCTGTAGAAATGTCTCCTGCTTATTCATGAGGTATTTGTCTAGAATGTATAATGCTCCTGTCATTGACTTAGGCATGGAAGTCTGTGGTGGAAGCAGCTGTTATTAAAATACATTATCCTCAAGGCTGGCAAACAGGCATTAGATGGACATTATTATAATCTGTAAGTGCAACTATTCCATCTACAAAAGGTCACACCTGCAGCCGGAACCATGTTCTCTGTCATTGTATCATAGTCTGTCATGGTCCCATAGAGTTTTTCCATGGCCTCTACCGTGTTTATTAGCTAGCTATGTGCTATTTAACCCCATTGATACACAGTGAGACCTGTGTCTGTAGCTAGCTGGGGCCGACGCATCTGTCACCCACTGGCTCTCATTTGGTCAAAGATGTCAATGGCTAACTTGAGGAAGTTCTTGTGGTGGTGGCTAAGGCACAAGAGTAGAAGCTGAGCTACCCCGATGCTTTCTCAGGCCTCATGTCTGGTAGAAAAATCACATGGCCATATCTAAGTAGATGTACGTGTAGGACAAAGGATGTGGTCATCTGCCGCAGCATTATTTCTAGCTTGTGCGTTCAGACTTGAGACGGGTGTGTGTTGGCAAAGGTGTGACGTTCTGGAGATTGTCCTGGGACTACCAAGCTGCCAGGAACAGACTAGAGAGTGGAGGCCATTGTGTTCAAAGAGAAAAGGGTCAGGCTTGATCTTGTCCGATAGAAGTGATGGCGCAAGTCTGGATGTGCTAGAAGTAGTACTTGGGATGCGCTCAGGTAAAGGAGGCTGCTGAAAGGGAAGCACCTGTGACACTGGCTGTGGGGCAGAAAGAAGAGACCACCAAGGCTGTCAGATTTATTAGTGTTGCTTTCATGACTTGTGTTAAAATTGGTTGCTAGATGCCCCACCAAATGCTTTATGCTGTCTTATGCCCAGAAGAATCTCATTCTTTCCTTTTTTTTATGGAGCAGGAAACTGAGGCATGGGTTGTCAGAGGTCACACAGCCAGTCCTAGGAGCAGGGTAGAGTTGTCAGTCCACTTAGTCTGTCTCCAGAGATGCTTGCCTGTGACTCCAGGAGTCACCCCAGCAGCAGAAGGCATCACTGAGGGAGCTTTCTGAGACCTGGTTACAACTTACAGAAGGAGACAAGAGAGAAAGGGAGGAGTTACAGACACAGCTGAGCCCACTCGCCACAGGAACAGTGCTGTCACAGGCGTGGGAAGTGAGGACCGTTATGTTGTGGGGCAGGAAGAGTAGTCAAGGTTGAGGGGAAATGGGATGTGTGTCGGACCCTTGGATGTCTGTGGACTGACTGACAAAGATCGGCACGGAATTTATTACACTAAAGGAGATAAAGACGGAGGAATGATGCAGGGGGAGGGGTAGGAGAAGCCATTAGAAAGAGAGCTGAGGAGACCTAGAGAGTTTGTCTGACCAGCGTTCATAGACTTCACACGGCTGCTTCAGTGGTGCTATAAAAGGCATGCTGCAGAAGCAACCGGTAGGGGGCTGGGCCAGAGCCTGGGTTCAGGGAGCTGAGCTGGGCGTGACTCCCGGAGGTCTGTGGGTAGACAGGTCCTCTGTGTTCCCTCCGTGCACTGGTGAGTGTGAGAAGAGATTGTTGGATATGTCTGAGTTCTGGGAAGGGCTAGTTAGAGGAACAGGTTCTGAGAGGCAGGAAGTGCTGGACACAGACCCAGCAATGGAGGGGGATCTATGCATGGGCAGCGGTAGGGGTTCCTCGGGGATCTAGGCATGGGCAGTGGTAGGGGTTCCTCGGGGAGCCTGTGAGGAAGACACAGGTGGCTGGGAGGTCAGGTCAGGAGAAAGGTCAGAGCCACAAGCCCCCACAAGATAGGCTGTTCTCCTTTAAGGCAGCTGCCATTCCGGCCAATGCCTTCTGGTTCTTCAGCCGTGTCCAGCCTCATCTTCCTGAATATCCTCAGCTCTATCCATTTGGCCTGTAGACTTTGTCCTGTATCCTGAACCTGCCAGATCCCCTCTCTTGCTTGGCCAGCATTCAGAGCATTAAAAATCTGGCTTCTCTCCTGTGCTTCTCTGGAAAGTGCCATGGGCTCTACTGAGTCCTACCCTGACACCATGCCCAGCACACAGTAGGCACTCGGTACAGGGTTTGAGCGTTGGTGTTACACGCTGAGGGAAGCCCTGCTGCAGAATAAATTTCCCACGTGTATGCTGTGTGTATCCCTGGAAGCTCGCCCTGCTCCTTTGTTGTGCTTGCCAGGACAGCCACTGTGTGTTTTTTCAAACCCGGCCACCTGTCCTCTGCCCCAATATCCCCCTTATTCCCTTTTTAAAAATGGAAGTAGAGCAGGCAAGGCAGACCTCACAAGGACCTCTTTCTCTTAGACAAATAGCTGGCCTTCCTATTAAAATGGTAATTTCCTTTGTTTAAAAAAAGGCAGATGTGGTCAAATTAAGCTAATCTAATTTGCAGTTTTTCATTAAAAATATATAGAAGATAGGCTGGAAGGCTCTTCGGGTCCCAAGGGTCACTGTGTTGGCAGGCACAGGAACAGACGCCTTTTATCTTCTTATAGATATATATGCTTTCCAGGCAAGTATCACTTCCTCACACTGACTTCTTCTTGACCTTGTTTTCAACCACAGGGGACTTTTATCTGCTGATGTGTCTTGTATCACGCCCCCTTTATTAAATAGAAAAATCCCCCAAGTACCTCTGGGTTGCCAAATCGCATGCAGAGAGGAGAAAGTGTCCCCTTCACTGGGGAACACAGGGCAGAGATGTGGAAATTTAATATGAGACCAAGGACAGTGTAAGACTTGCCCCTGGCTAGATGGCCTGGAAGCCTTTGCTCCATACACAAGCAGGGAGCACCAGGCACATGGGACACAAGGGTCAGTGCAGAAAGTCTCAATGTTGAGGGGGCTTCCTAGATATTCTCACATCCCATACCGTGTTAGCATCGGTGTCGCTGAGACCTACATATCCCCATGCGAACTTTCACAGAAATTCACATACCCTTGGCAACTAAGGCACCTGAACTAAACTGCTGGCCACACGATATAAGGCCAATTGGCATTTCTTCTACATTCCACCCACAGGGGACTTGACTCAAATACTTTTCCTTAGAGGTTTCAACCTCTCAGAGACCTGGATTTGGGCATTGTTTTCTACCTTTTACAGCTTTGTGGCTCTGAGCCCGTGAAGTGGGCACGAGGCTTTTGCTGAACCTACCAAGGCTTTGTATAAGCTCTGTCGTGGAGTAGTCAGAAAACACTGGCTCTAACTGTCACTGCTAGCTTTCAGACCCATTGACACCTGTCGGGACTATATAACTCACACTTTGCTTTGTCGTTCTTAGCAATGGTGCCCTAAAACTTGGGGAAAAAAAACCTATCACTCACTGTGGTGTCAGCTGAAGCCAGGGCAGTCTTGGACAGTGGGTCTAAGTGCTTGGGGTTCACAAAGGCAGAGGGTGTCCATCAAAGGACAGGATATAGAAGCCTATGAGGGACACACAGGAGCTGGACAAAGTATTCTTGAAGTTCTAGAAAATTTGGGCCCTTCTTGTGGTCATTTGTGACTGTAGACCTTCTGGGGAGAGTTGGAGATACTGTGTGCTCTCTGGGACCATGTGTTTGGTTTGCTACTCATCCGTAGGCAACACATGTCTCCCAGGATGTACGGGTCTTATTCCACGCTTATGCTTGCCACATCTGGTCTAGCTGGGCTTCGGGATGGGCTCTAGAAGTGTTACGGTAGCTGTCCTATTTTCTTGCCCACCCAAATTACGCCGATTACTGTAAAGTGCTACACGAGGTGCTACTTTGCAGGTGACGAGTCAGTGCTGGATTCTCTTCCCCATCAGTCAGAGCCGTGAGCATTGGCAAGTCTTCTGGATGGGTCGTCTTCCTTATCCTTTAAATGGTTCTCTAAAATTAATTCTGACTGTTTTGAAGAGGTCGAGAGTAGAGACGGGAGTTTGAAGAGCAGAATCTGTAGTCTCAGCAAGGTGTTGAAAGCTTCAAGTTCAGCACAATGCGCTGCGCTCAGATGGAAGCAAGAGTCCCATCTATGGAGAGCTGCAGCAGGAGAGTAGCTGTCTGTGCCAGTGAGCAGAGCTTGCCAGGGCTGTAAATACCAACATACACTTCACAAGCAGGAGCTGACACAGTCAGGCGCTGATAGATTCACATACCCTGGGCAATTGGCTGTACATCAGAAAAAGTGTTTTTTTATTGAAGAGTCTTGTGGCCTTGATATTATTGTACAATAGACACCTTGTGAAGTCAACAGCAGCCTGCCCCATGCCCTTTACCCCCAGAGATAGCATGAGAAAGTGCAGGGAGAATTTGTCTCTCTATCAGAAAGACTACTGGCGTTGGATAGTTTTTTGGGTACCATGTGGTTATGTTGTCTGTGTGCTTTCCATTGGCATCTGATAAGGCACTGTCATCAGAATGGGATTCTCACCCCACTGGGCTGTGTGTGCCCTGAGAGACTGGGGCTTCTGTCCTTCGTGTCCTGTTCTTACTGCCTGGCTTCATAGGTGTCTGCTGCATATGTAACCAGACCTTCCCTGTATTGGGTTAAATAACGTAAATATTCCTGGGTGCCATCTGACAAATGCTTCGGAGGTAACAACTCCTTTCCTTTCTGTGCATGTTTTGCTGGTGCTGAGTGGACTGAGCAGGGTACAACAGAATCTAGTTTGGCCACCCAGTGTGTGAGTGGCAGGCCTGGATTCTGTTCTCCATGTTATCTTCCTCTCTGTGTGTGGGTTGACCATCATTGGGAGAATGTGAGTCCCTCTTCTATCTCATCTTCAAAATTAGGAACTACAATCTATTGATAAGCCACCCCCTTCTCTCCCTCCTTCTCCCTCCTTCCCTCTCCTTCCCTCCCTCTACCCATCCACTTACCCACCCATCTACCCATTTATATCTGTGTCTATCTATCAGTCTGACTATCTGTCTATGTATGTATGTATGTATGTATGTATCCACCCACCTATCTGTCATCTATATAACCATCTATCTATGTGAATGGGCGTCTCACCATATAGCCCAGGCTGGACTCAAGACTTCTCCACCTCAGCCTTCTGTGTAGATATTCTATAGGTGGTATCACCCTACCCAACTTGGGCTATTTTTAAAAGCACTTTCAAGTCTATAGCAAAATTGAGAAGTTAGAGAGACTTTTATAGATACTAGATACCTATATGCTTGCCCAATACCTCCCCAGCAACACCCCCCCCCCACCAGAGTGCTGCATTTATTAAGTGAAGGATCACACACTCAGACCTTTCATATCACCCGAGGCCCATAGTTTACAATTTCTTAGAAGCGTGTTTTGTGAGTTTGGGTAAATGATGATGTGTGTATCTTCACAGTGCCATGGCAAGTAGCTTTATCTACCTCATGATTTTCTGTTATCTGTGTGTTCATCCCACTACACATCTGACAAATACTGACCATCTCACTGCTCCTTAGTTATGAGTTTCAGAACATTATAGGCTAGAATCACACAGTGTAGGCTTCTCAGACTTGCACCCTCTACTTACTAGTATGTACCTATGTTTTCTTTGGGTCTTTTATTGGGTTCACGACTTAGTTCGTTTTAGTAATAAATAACACCCCATTGTCTGGATGTCGCTTCCTCACTTTATACACCCTGAAAGATGTATCAATTGCTTCCAAGTTCTGAGAATTACAAATGAAGCTCTCAGCATCCCTGTACAGTTTTACTGTGGCTATAAGCTTTCAGCCCCCGTGGGAAATCCCAAGGAAGGAAGCTGCCACAAAGTAGACAAGAGTCTAGTGAGCTTTGTTAGGAACTGCTGAGCTGCCTGCTAACGTGGCCTCATGGACACTTCCACCGACAATGGATGAGAGTTGCTGTTGGCTCCTTAGAATTTGGTGACAGACATCACGGTTTGTGACTGTGGTCATCCTTGTATCTGCACAACATTATCTCATCAGAATTTTAATCCATAAACAAGCAGCTTCGGGGCATCTGATGTCTTCTCATTGGGTTGTCTACATGAATACGCCCCCCCCCTTGATATTTGTTCAGAGTCTCGGCCTATTTATTTTAATTCGGTCATTTCTTACTATTGAGCTTTAAGAATTCTTTGTATATTTTGAGTAATGCTCATTTGTTATATATGACTTTTTGTAAATATTTTTTCTCATCCAAGAGCTCATCCTTTCATTTTATTACCTGTTGTCTTTTACAGAGAAGAAATTTTTTTTAGATTTATTATTATACATAAGTACACTGTAGCTGTCTTCAGACACACCAGAAGAGGGTGTCAGAACTCATTACAGGTGGTTGTGAGCCACAATGTGGTTGCTGGGATTTGAATTCAGGACCTTCGGTAGAGCAGTCAGTGCTCTTACCTGCTGAGCCATCTCTCCAGTCTGTCAGATTTTTTTCTTCATGGGGTACAGCTCTAGTGCTTTATCTAAACAGTTATCATTAAAGCAACGCCTACACGGGCCTCATGTTACATCCTAAGAGGCTCCATGCTTTTCTCTAGCTACTTCTCTGACCTGTTTGAGTTAAGGTTTGCCAAAGATACAATGTCTTCACCTGGGTCTTCCTCCTTTCTCTTCCCCCACTGCCAGCTCTCTCTCCCTCAGACATCTAACTGTTTAATGCCGTTTTTTGGAAAGAGCTGGACTTTCCTAGTCTGCTTCTTTTTAAATATGCTTGAGCCCACTCATGCCGATGCTCTGGGCTTTGGTTCAATTTCTCAGTTGACCTTTGTCTTAGTTAGGGTTTCCATGGCTGCGAAGAGACACCATGACTGTGGCAACTCCCATAAAGGGAAACATTTAACTGGGGCTGGCTTACAAGTTCTGAGGTTTAGTCCATTATCGTCATGGCAGGAAGCAGGGCAGTGTGCAGGCAGGCATGTGCTATAGAAGGAGCCAAGAGTTCTACACCTGGATCCACAGGCGGCAGGAAGATGGAGAGACACTGGGCCTAGCCTGAGCTTCTGAGGCCTCAACCCCGCTCCCCATGCCCCTCACCCCCAGTGATACACTTCCTCCAATAAGGCTACACCTACTAATTGTGCCATTCTCTGTGAGCCTATGGGGCCCTTTTCATTCAAACGGTCTGGTATTTGGATACTGTGCTTGTACTTTGTTTCCTCTCTTGTAACATTGTTTAAATATGGCCTCTCTTTTGTCTGCTCACCCCCATGTGAACTGTAGATGCCAGTGTACATGATAATATACCGTGATTTTGCCTGGGATTGCACTGAGACTTTGGGTAAAGCGACTAGCCAACCTAGTCACAGCATTTACTTCCTACCCATGACTGTGGAATGTCTCTCAGTTTGCCAATTAATTTTTAAACTCTTTCATCAAGGCTGTATAGTTTTCTTCATATAAACCTCATGTGTATATTTTGATTTTCTGTATCATTTTTAGATACTGATATAAATGCTATTGTGTTTATAATTTCAATTTCTATATGCTCACTGCTGGTACATGTGATTATGAGTGAGGCTTTTCTCTTCTCTTCTCTTCTCTTCTCTTCTCTTCTCTTCTCTTCTCTTCTCTTCTCTTCTCTTCTCTTCTCTTCTCTTCTCTTTTCTTGACAGGGTTGCTCTGTGTAACAGTCCTAGCTTCCCTGGGACTTACTTTGTAGACTAGACTGGCCTCAAACTCGCAGAGATCTGCCTGACTCTGCCTCCCAAATGACTAGATTTAAGGTGTGTGCCACCATGCCCTGCCTATGATTGAGTTTTATATGTTATTATCCTTATAGTCTACAACTTTTCTATAGTTGCTTATTAACTGCCACCAGTTTTCCCGAATGGGATCTTATTGGAGCACGGCCGTGCTCCCTTGTTTATGTGTTTGGTGTGTGGCTCTAACAATGTGCAGAAAGCCACAAACGTTTGCTAGCCGGCCCTCTATAGATACATTTGCTGCTCTCCATTCATGGGCATGCAGGAGGTTAACACATGGTAGGCACCTGGCACAATACGTACTGTGTGACTGCGTGATGACAACTAGATTATTTATTAGTGATTTACTAGTTTTCACACAGATTGTTCATTTTGTGGGTTTTGGAAGAGGCAGGATGGCAAGGTGAGACCCAGGTGAGCTTCTGAGAAATGTAGATGGCATAGTGTGACCCAGTGCCTCCATGGGGTTAGGAGGAACAATGGTTGTCGATGCTGCTAGAGTTAGTTACGAGGCAATTAGTAAGCAGTCACTGAATAGCATCCAGAACCAGGATTCTCTTTATAGAGCATCTTTTTCTCTTTAGTGCTAGAGATTGATTACCTGAAGTACTTACAATATTCTTTCAGAGATGGCCATGATTCTGTTCTTCATAGATGGTGTTGAGGTCTAGATACTGATCTGTCTGCATCAGTCATATATCCTTAGAGAGTGGGAGAGCCAGCTTCCAAGCCACACGCAAGCACATTCTGATAGCCCATGCCATAGACACTCCACATCTCTTCAGCCTAAGCAGGGCTTAGGAAGTTGCTGTAAGGAAGTATGGTCTTCCCTCTGACCACAACATAGAGAAATCTTGAGTTACAAAGAATTCCTTTGGGGATGAGGTATTCTAAAGGTCTCTTGGAGGAGGAGGAAGATGAAGTAGATGAAAGGGAAAGGGAGGAAGTAGGGGACGAGAAGGGGGAAGAAGAGGAAGAAGTGGAGGAAGAGGAGGGGGAAGAGAAGGGGAAGATTCCTAAGCATGCTTAGTTTTAAGGTGACAATTGATAAAGAAAAAACAATGTAGACACATTTTGGGGATGGTGCGTTGTGAGTGGGTTTAGCTCAAAGTGTCAGAGCGCTTGTGAGTGAAGGGAAGGACAGAGAAGCCTTGGGGGCATGCTCAGCTTGTACTGTGCGTTTCAGCCGAGAACAAAGGATGTGTGTTTCCAAGGTGCATTGAAACAGGAGTCTCCCCCTGAAGGTGCCTGTCTCACTCAGTCAGGAACAGAAAGAAACTTTGTTATTTGAAGTCAATTGCAGATGGCACTGGCTCAGCTAACCAGACTTCAGAGCCCTGCCACCTGCCTTGTGAGCTTTCCCTAAGGCAGGTCCAGCGCTTTCTCCCCTGGGCCATGCCACTTGCTCACTCTTCCAGGCTGCCCTAGTCTAATGCCTTGCTTGGAAGCTCACTCAAGCACAGATTAACACGTTAAAAACTCCAGATCATTCTGTCCCGTCGTTATCTTTATGTTGGTTAGAAAGTGAGCCTAGTGGCTGTCATTTGAGGGTGACAGTGAAGCATCCATGAATGCACTTGCTGCTGAGTTAAAACTGTTCTTAGCTTTGGGTGTCTTATCTCCCTCCCCTCTACTCTTCCCCCAACCCGTACTCTGCCTCTGCTGTGGATACATTGTTCTTATCTGGAGCCTGGGTAACAATGTGGCTTTTGCTCCACCTGGCTATTGGTCCAGTGAGTTTATTTGCTGTGGGTCTGAGGGCTGTGTTGTGAATATCTTGGAGAAATGAGACCTAGGAATGCTTGTAAAGTTCTTCCCTGACAGTCTAATTTGTCCCCACTAAGTAGCCAAGTGGCAGTATTTATTCTGATGATTCAGTCTGAGCAGGGTTACTGTCACCAGTGGGGCTTGTGAACTGAGCCACCCCTGATCTCTGCATTACCCTGGAGACCAGTTTATTTGGACTTTAGGAAAAGAAGACACTCCTAAATGCTGACCCCATAGTTTCTGCTGACGTTTCAGCCCTGGTTAGTGATCTAAGTACCACAATGGCCAGGCATGGCTTGCCTTATCCAGAGAGACTTGCATATTCAAATGAGATGCTGATTTAATGTATTATTTATGGCCATGAAGTTGAAGAAATAGTAAAGTTTAAGATCACTGGCTTGGCTCAGGTGGTTTTTAAGTAACACCTGAATCCTTCTGATACTCCTGATAAAACAGTGTGTTGTGGTTCTGGGGAATGATGGCGGGGAACTTGAAGAAACCCCATCATTTAATCAGTGGTGGTTTCAACATGAAACTTATTTTTTTTTTCTTTTTTGTTAGAGCCACAAGATGCTTCGGATACATGTCTCCATGTTACTCAGGATATTGGTTTTGGCAGTAAAGATAAATGTGTATGTGTTTGATCTCTCTTGTGTTTGAAGGAGATTAAAATAGATTAGTTATGATGAAACTGTTCAAACAGCGAGCCTGCCTGCCTTGAATGGAGAGCCATGAGGCACTTCCATTCTGATGGCTTCAAAACGTGGTCCTGAGGCAGGAATGAAGTGACGGATACTATGGCGACCCCCCCCCCCCCCCCATCTACACAGCATCCTTCTAGCCCTGCACCCATGCCTCTGGGGTTGCTGGTGATGTTCGAATCTCTTTTAGGCTCTTAGGCACAGAAACTTGCTTGAGCTCCTGCAGAAATCCAGTATATACTGTGGCTGTGGGGAGGAAGAGAGAGGCTTAGAAACTAGCCCCAGCTGTAGCAGAGCTACACTCTGCCACTAGCCAAGTCCCACTCAAGGAGCAGCATGGTCACTCTGGGGTGTGAGGGTCCATGAGCATCTCAGAGGGTAGCAGCTTGGCACCCTGGTGCTTTTCTGTCTCTGGTAGTTCTCGCTCCCTTCTCAAAAATTGCTGAGTCACCCTGTAGCTTCTTTAATCTGCCCAGCTACCCCCAGGGCTCAAGTTGTTGGCTAGTGTGCTAAGGGTTGCTCTTGCCTCAGGCTCTGAGCCCTGGCCTGGCTGTTATGTCGAAGAAGGACTGTCTGATACAGACATCCTGCTCTGTGGTCCTGAAGCCCACTGAGGTGACTTGTTCAGAAGAGGCTGTCAAACTGGCTGTCTGTAGCGCGGTAGGCCCCCCTCTGGCTCAGGTGGGGCCTCTGGGGCTTTTGTGCACCTGAGTGTTTCCGCTTCAGAGATGGATAGCACCTGTATGCTTGTAAGGCACATTGTTGCCACCTGACAACTCACCTTGTGAGCTAGATTCTGATCCCTGGCTGTCCCCTGAGGATTTTATGGAGCTGGGGGAGGGGGGGTTTACCCAGTCCTGTCTGAACCCACAATCTATTAGGCCTGCTTTCTCCCTTCCTCTTTCATCTACAATCTCACAAGAACCCCTGATCTGTCTGTGGCCACCACAGATTATACCTTCTTCAGGAAGCAATGCTCTTACGGGACACAAGGGTTGTGTGTGTGTGTGTGTGTGTGTGCGTGTGTGTGTATGTGTGTGTGACTGTGTTCCATTTCCCCAGCTCTGTGGTCTGCTTCACACTCGGCCTGATTTCTTTTCAATCTTGACTGATTTCTCTTTAGGATCCAAACCTACTTTCTATACTGATTTTTGGCTTCCGTGTTGATGTAGAAATCCGTCCATGGTGGAGAATGTCGGGTGTGTGTGTGTGTGTGTGGGGGGGGGTGTCTGAACTCGCTGTAGGAGAGTCCTAAATTCTGTTCCAGCTGGTGGTCATGCAGAAACATAAAAGTATCCCTCCACCCACGGCGGATCTGTCAGCTTATTTAATTGCTTATGTCTTGTCTCGTTCCAAAAACTTAATTTATTATTCCGCAAGTAATACACGTTCCTTGTAGGAAATTTTTTTTTTAAATTGTAGTGGGAACAAATTGTTCCTTGATACTTGGGAAGTAAGACATCACACATTAAAATGTCTTCCTTGAAGTTAAACCAACTTTAAACATAACGTGTTGGCATAGACAAGTTCTTCAGCATGGGGGTGGTGGTGGTGGTGAAAGATTCAGGCAGATACAGGCTCACCCCTACCCAGTTCTCCTACAAACCTGGATGCAGCCTTTTCCTGATGGCTCGCAGCCTATACCTTTCCCCTTTCCCTTTGATGTGGTTTTTATGGTTAGTTTTTCTTGTTGGACTAAGGACCTGGAGGAGGGCCTACCCACCGTCAGCAATCGCCTCACCTCTCAGTCTGAATTCCATAAAGCATCTATTTGGTCTTCTGTTGTGCAAAGAGAATCTGACCTTGAAAAGCCCCAAGCTGGTCCTAGATGGTAGGAGGAGGGCGGCGGCAGGTGGCCCCAAAGGAAAGCACCGACAGACCATACCAGGAAGACTCAGTGGTCCTCTCAGCTATAGGTTCACAGAGAGAAAACACAGCTCTGCCACACACTTAACAGCTACTCATATCTTGTTCGTGCCCCTACAGAGGTGGACCAGTCAGGTGGGGGCAGTGCAAAGAGATCTGAGACGCTGAGGTAGGAGAGTCTAATCTGCAGAAGGAGAGGGGCCTCAAAGACGGGGTGGATCTAGGGTTACATTAAATAAAGACTCTTTCAGAAGGCATACAAGAGTGAAATTCACTGGCCTGGTGGCTCCACTTTCCTTTTGGAGAGCCCACCTTCCAGATTCCTGGGAGCTCTACCAGCCGAGGACTTTGTAACTGCTCAACCGCCGTTTAAGCCAGAGTGTGATTGTGATCAAGCCAAATGACTCATAACTCCTGTGCCTCTTGCATCTAAACCTCTCAGTGACAGTGGGAAAAGCTAAGCCACCTGCCCATGATGCTTGCAAAGCCAGAGTCACTTTTGTTAGGCAGGAAGCAGATATGGGCGAGGCAGCTGGTGCTCACTGTCAGCTAGGGTGACCATGGCCCAGGGTTACTAATGATGCTTTTAGGGGTTTGGGGGCTGCAGATTGCTTGCTGGGGCTGTACTGGGTGGGTCCCTGGACATTTTTTTAAAAAGTGCAGCTTGTTTCTAAGCCTGGAAGTAATTAGAGGCAAGGGCACACGGTGGCGGCACACGGTGGTGGTACGCGGTGTGCTGAGAGACTGGCGGGCTGCTGATGTTCTGACTGTTTTATACCCATTTCACTTGATGAACTTGATCACTGAGATGGCCATCAGCTGTATCTCACCCTGCGCTTTTAAGACTGCTCTTTGGGAATATTCCTCTAAGCCCCTCTGAAGTGGCAGGGGTGGCCTTGCTTTGTGCTTTGTAGACATATTTTTCTGAACCAGACTGTGAATCTCCCCAGCAGGGTGGCTGGGCTTAGGCTGGGCTGGCTAGAGGCTGTGAAAGGTTCGTGTATACCTGGGTCTTATAGCTGATACCATTGCTTGTGTGTTTTACTGTGGTTCCTGAGTTTCTAGGTTGGCTGTTTTAAAAGCCACTGCTCTTTCTTTACTAAGCACACAGGTTATTTGGCAAAGAAATTAACAGTTTTTCACATACACACACACACACACACACAACTTCTTATTTATAGTTTTGTTTATACCTAAGATAGATCACTGCTTTCTTTATGAAAAGAATCTGAGGGGCCTGGAGAGATGGCTCAATGTTTAACCACACTTACTGCTCAGTCATCAAGACCTGGGTTCGTATACCAACAGCCGTGTTGGGTGGCTTCTAAGCACCTGATTACTCCAGCTCCTGACGAGCTATCCTGGCCTCTCTGGGCGCCCACACACAGCTGTGGGCATACAATCCACATCCTCACGCAGAGAGACACATGCAAGTGTACCCTTAAAAAAGATGTCTTGCATAACTGAATAAGAACCTGGGCGGAGCCTGGATCAAGTCATATTCAGAGGTACTTGTTTTTAAGATACTACCTTTTATTTTTATTGAGGAATAATATCCATGTGGGTCTTTCATAGACAGCCCAGTGAATGTTTGCCTCTAAATCATTCTTTGTAACCTGAGCCAGATCACCATCTTCCAGTTCCCCAGGGTCTCTCCCACCCTCCACCAGTACCCTCTTGCCAAGAACCAGTCCTCTCATTTATAGTATCAGACGGCACTGATGCTCAAAAGGAGCTGCCTGGCTCTCTCGTATCCTTTTAGGAGCGCTCATTGGCATGGCTGCTTGGTTGTGCTGTTGATAATTATTTTGTCTTGTTGTGACCTTTTGGCTTTAAAGCTTTAGAGCTCCCTTTTGATATTGGCCATCATTTCCCTGATGGTTTTCAAAAGGTTAATGGGAAATTTCACATGGAATCCAGTCACAGACATCAGACCAAATAGGAGCTGTTACAACTTAACAGGATTCTTCAGGTCCCATGGAGACCCCCAGTTCTTTGCCTTCCTTTCCCCACGTAGTGGACCTGGGTGAGGTGCTTTGGCTCATGGGTTCAGGCCTAGACTTGTGGAGCTTGTACTTGCATATTTTCTCCTTATTCTTTACCCTCGCTTTCCTTGTCTATGAAACAGCACACACACACACACACACACACACACACACACACACACACGTGTTTGTATTCCGTCTAGGCTTGGAGGAACGTTGGCGGTGGGGTGGGGTTGTGGGAGCATGTGCTGCCCCTAGTTCTCATGTTCTGCCAATGCATGGTCAACGCTGTACTCACCACTCACTGTTACAGATGGCAGCACTCCATCTCTGCAGACCTGGTACTCCCTGGAGTGCCACAGGAAGGAAGACACCGATTCATGCTGGTGGTTGGGATTCCTTCCCTGCCATCTCTCCAGTCTCCCATCCCCATGAGGATGTGAGAGGCCCACACTCTGATGGGAGGTCCCCAGGTTCTCCTTGCTAGTATGTGAGCTCTTGAAGGCAGGTAGGTAGGCCACTTGGCATGGCCAGAAAGCAAGCTGCCACTCCCCTGGCAGGAAGAACAGTATCCTAAGGGCCCTCTTCCTGGGCCTAAGTGGACTGTTGAGTTTGCCAAAAGAAAAAAGGATTGTCTAGGGTCCTTCCACATATAGGATGCCTATATGGCACTAGTCCCGAATCTAGAAAGATATTAGGATATGAAGAATGATAGCTCCTTTGGGCTTTCACCTGGCTTCCAGCCAAATTAGACTTTTGGAAGTAGGCCCAGGCTCTGGTGTAGCCGGACGGGTCAGGCCCCAGTGTTGCTACAACCCACACCCAGAGCAGATAGCGATGACTTTGTCATTCTGTCCTTGCAGATGTGCCATTGAATGTTCACGAAGGCTTTGCGGACAGGGCGTGGCTGTTATGTTTGCCTGTGTGTGGTACCCTTGTGTGCTGGCTGCTATGTCCTCCTTCCGGGCTGGACAAAGCTGCTCTTCTTCTGTAATTCTAAGTAGATAGAGAGCCGTGGGCACAATAACTATGTGTAACATGAAGGGAAGACTCTAAGAAGAAAAAGTTAGGGCTTCAAATGGTTAAATGACTCGCCCAGGGTCATACATACTGTGTTTGACAAGCAGAGCCAGGTCTAGTGGGTACTGAGGTCAGTGTCCGACTTTAAAAGAATTGGGAGTGTTCCCTTATCAGACACCTGTGGTAATGTTGCAGGGAGTTTATAGGACAGGTCACCTGCTACCCAGGTGGACTCAGGCCTAAGCTCAGATCTCACCTGTCCTCAGGTAGGGCAGAAAACTTGGTCTGGATTTCTCCACAGGGCTTTTGGAACTGGACACGTATTTCTCCTCGGGACTCTGACAGGGATGAGGTAAGGGTGTTAGCAGAGAAGGTGAGACCCTTCCTTGTGCACAGGGACTTGGTTTAGTCCTGCATGGAGACCAGGGACTGTCCGCACCCAGGGGCTCTTTATCTTCTTTCTTGTTAATATCTGGCTGGTTTATTCCCATAGGAAACTCCATGGGGTGTGTTAATCTCATGATGGCTTTCTGAGCTGTCATGATTCTGAGGTATTCCTTTACTTGTGGTGAAATTGGCACCAGGAAATCTCCGTCATCCATTGTGAGGCAAACCACCAGTGCAAGGTGTTGGTATTCTGTCTGGACTCCACCCCACAGTTACCTGGCAACAGCCAGGCAGGCCTGGCCCACTGTAAAAGGGGCTGCTTGGCCCCTCCTCTCTTCTCTCTAACTCCTGCTTCTCTCCCTTGTCTCTTGCCTCCTTGCTCCCCCCCTCTCCCCATTCCCTTCCCCCCTCTCTCCAAGTGGCCTCTACTTCTCTACTCTCTCTCCCCCTTTCTGCCTTTCTCTGCCTCTACAACCGTCTTAACTCCCCTCCTCATGCCCTAAATTATTTCTATTTTATGCTATACTGTCACGTGGCTGGTTTCTCAGGGGGAAGGGATGCCTTGGCATGCGCCCGCCGAGACATCCCCTTCCCCCGACACCCCACCACACCCCCATAGAACATATCTTAAGATCTCGATCTTTTTATAATCACAACACAAGGAGTCCATCAGCGGACATTTTATTGCCTTTGAAGAGGGAGACGATACAAGACAGCAAGTGCGAGCCGGCCAGTGGCAAGCAGCTCCCTTCAGGCCCCCGGAGCTGCTGCTGCTACTTCCAACCCATTGTCCTGTCTCCAGATGAAATGCACTTACCTGTTTCCAGTGAAGGATGTGTTGCCTTTGTTCGCCTAGGGCTTAGCTTCCCATTTTCTTTATTTTAGGTTGAAATCCTTATCCAGTCATAACTAGTCAATGAGACATCCACTCTCTGAAATTTCTGACAGAATTGGACTTTTTCCCCCCCTTGGTGACAGTTTAGAAACCATTTTTCTGACGTCACCTGGGTGCTGTTGAAAAACTGTCCATGTTCTCTTCTTCCCTGGCCCTCACCCCAGGGTCCCTTTTAGCAGGTTTTAGTGATGATGTCTTGTCAGGATCTTATTTTTAAAGTTAAATAGCAGATGTCTTGTTGTGCCTTCTTAGCGTGCAGGATGGGGCGTGCATTCAGTCTGCGTAGTGAGGGAGAAGCTCCCATTGTTTGCAAAAGATGTGGTCTGCGGCATGTTGGGGTTAGTGGATGCAGCAAGCCACATAGCAGAAAGGGTGGTAGCGTGGACCTTGGCTCTGCACACAGCCTTCTGAGTCTGCATGGGGCCAAGCCAGGCTTCTTTCTTTCAAGCTCAGAATCTGATACAGCTCCTGAACCCTTAAGTGAACTTGGCTGGCATACCCTGGGAGCCAAACACTCTCAGTTTTTAAAGTCTCAATATGAAAGATCATCATGTTTAAAAATATTGATGGTTGCAGCTGGAGAGATGGCTCAGCGGTTAAGAGCACTGACTGATCTTCTGAAAGTCCTGAGTTCAAATCCCGGCAACCACATGGTGGCTCACAACCATCTGTAATGGGATCTAATGCCCTCTTCTGGGGTGTCCGAAGACAGCCTCAGTGTACTGTCATATAATAAATAAATCTTTGGGCTGGAGCGAGCGGGGCCGGAGCAAGCGGGGGCTGGAGAGAGAAGAAAAAGTGTCTGAAGACAGTTACAGTGTACTTACAAATAATAAATGAATCTTTAAAAAATAAAAATATTGATGGCATGGTGAAATACCCTTTGAGTGAGTTGGGCTGGATAAAACATGGAAATTCCCATTCATCTGTGCTTCTTGGTGTGATAAGTAGAGAATTTACTCTCACGATATAGCGCGTACTGTTGGTCATGACACACTGGCTTAGGATTATGTTGTAGAGCGCTGGCCTCCATGGAGGGTTGCAAGAGCCCCCGTAGGTTGTTGAGAGGACTCCGATACTACCCTCTCTAGGGCTTCATTAGAACTCAGAACAAGTTTCTTTTATTTAGAAAACTTCATGCAATGCAAAGTGGGTATTTTACAATGTATGGTGCCCTGGAAAGGGGAGACTCTGATGTACAAGGAGCCAAGAAAATGGCAGAGCCTGTTGTGAGCCCAGAGTAAAAACCATGGCTGCCATGTTCCATGACTAGCTATGGATTGGGCCAGGATTGGTCCTTGGCTCCTCTTGGCTTCAGCCAGGAAGACATCGAGTCGCTCCCTAGGACCTAAGGTCTTGTCTCTAGAAAGGTGATGCACAGCTCTAGTGATGCCAAGCTACTTGTAAATACAAGAACTTACCCAGTGTGGCTTACAGGAGGCAGCTAAGGGAAGATTTCCAAAGCCCTGGCATTTCTCACAACAACAAACTCTAATAACGATGTGTGTCAGTGACGGGTGTTTTCTTCCATTCAGGCCGGATGCAAATGTGCTCGTGAATTTACCACGTTAGCTGAATGCCAGGAAAGATACATGTCACGAAGTTGGGTGTTATGTTGCCGCGGGACACTGCCGGGCACATCCTTTAATGAATGAGTGTCGCTGACTGGAGCAGGTGGCTTTCAGGGAGGCTGATGCTCTTGAATAAAAGGTCTCTATTTAGTGTCCCAGTTATTTCCTCTTTGTCCCCCATGCTTTCAAAACATACAAGGTGTATTCCTTACCCCTGACCTCTGATGGCTGTCAGAGCCTCGTTACCGTTTGTTCTCACTGATGTTCGCTGCATTTTAAGTCTGGCAGGGACGTGATTAAGAGGTGGGAAATTGCTGGCGTGATGAC